>JAQGAO010001373.1:0-24804 GCA_034697705.1 Ommatoiulus sabulosus
GTTCATTATTTTAATGTAATTCACGCATTCTTTGTATAGCGACCACCTGTGTACAGTGACCAACATAGCATTTTTTTTGGTGGTCACTCTTAACAGGTTTTACTGTACGTTATTAAACCAACGAGGAAAGTTTAAAGTTTTTTGTCAGAGGAAAAAGATCATACTACTAACTATAGTAATTACCTAGGCTACCGATTTCGAGATGACAGTACGATTACCTCGAGATCATGACATCAATTATTCGTTCTTTTTAATCATATTCAATATATCACTTCGAAAACATTATTTTCCTTTTCCCTCATAGCAACGCGCATTTTGTTGGACTAACTCGTGATAATCAGGTACCTTCATATTTCATTTCGACGTTCATTTGTTCATCTTCTTTGATTTGGATATAAAATAACTACTGCAGAATATTTTCACAGAAGAAGTATCATTTTCATAGCATTTCATTAAACGCGAACATACATTTTTACAATGCAATTGCAATTTATGTGCAGGTAATCGATCAATACGAGCGTACTTATCAATACATGGTTTCTTTTTCTGTTTATCAATCGAAAACATGCACTCGATTTAAAAGATGAAATCGAGTGCATGTTTTCGATTGATAAACAAAAAACGGAAACCATTTATTGATAAGTAGGCCTACGATTCGGCTAAAAGGACTAATGAAATGACTTTAGAAAAAAACATCAATACATTTATGAAAATTGTATTTATTATCCAGGATATATTTTCAACTTGTATGTGCATGACGTGTATGTATATTGTACATTTAAGTCGCTGGTTGTACAGGCATAGAGGTTCGACTGCATAGTACTTATATGAAAGCTATTGGCTGCCTTCGATAATACCTGCTGCCTGTACATATTAAATGCTCATTCAAATGAAGTACCTTTTGTGTATGGCTTGGAAATGCAATAATGCCTCGTTCACAAAGGTCACTCAAGGAAGACAACTGTCTTAAAGGGAACGAATAAACTTTACTCGGAACATACAATACAGTACATGGAGTTCCGTTAGCATCACCTGACACAGTTACGCTTCTCAAGCAGCTCACGTGTAAGGATTACAAAACGAGGAAGCAGGTTTCCACGATGCAATTTCAGTCTGTTTACTTTTGATCTTCGTGCTTTTGCTTATGTCGCAATTACCTCCACAAAGTCTTAAGTTGTTGTCAAGAACGCCTTCGCTTAATTCTCCTTTCTTGGGCATTTCCTTAAGTTTGGTGAAACAAATAGATTTTTTTTTTGCTCGCTAAGGCCACTTACATTACAGTATAGTACATTTATTTAATTAGCAATCTACTCTTAAGCCTTAGACTCGAGTTAACACACAAGCAACGAAAGCTTGGTTAGAAAGTGCACGATGTACGCAAGGATAAAAAACTTGGTAACTATGAAAAACCGTACAAATACACTGTCTATACTAACAGAAAGCATCTAAGATTATTCCGCCCACTTTACATTGAACAAAAAAATAAGGTGACCAAAATGTGACATGCTACATCGCGGGCAAGCTAATTCTTCATAATACATATTAAACATCCACACGTATACCTTGTCTGTTTTTACGCTGGGGGCATCTTCATGGCCTGGCTCACAAGGGGAGCAGACAGAAGTCTAACTTGAGGACCCAGGATTAGGGGGCGGCGTGGGGTACTCTACATGTATACCTTATCGGTATGTAGCGAGCCCACCAAAGATTCTGGCCTGGGAGGTCGCTTCAGGATATGGGGGCCATGGGCACCCTGAAGTGCCCAAAGGCATAGAGGTTCGACTGCATAGTACTTATACGACGGCAAAACACCTTTTCTTTTGATGCATACTAATCGCGCAATTTTGAAGTAATATTTGCATCGCAACTTACAGTAGCAAGCCATGTCGACTCCGACAACTCACCTCAGTGAAGCTTAAAAGAACGTTTTCCTCCCTTAATGCATTCTTAAGAATTCTTCCCAATAGTAAGAAAGGGTCATAGTGATTTCTGAACACGTACTGAGCACTGACAATCGCGTTATTTTTTTTGCAGATTAAATAAGGAAAGATGCAAAATTGTGCAGTCGGCGTTTTTTGGCAAATTGTTTTGCATGTCATTTTACAGCTTTCGAAAAAGAAAAAACTTTAACGTAACAAATCATAACGCGTGTTTTCTCCGCTTATACAGTATCTGAATGCCAATAAGAAATTGTGCCAGCGAAGTTAATTAAGGGACTAATTAGAATTTCTATCTTTTTAATTCATTGTCGATTCATTCCCTCGGGTTGTTAGTCACAATTGCCATCTGAACCATTTCACTTTCAAGTTCGATGAACAATTTAAAATGTATGCAACATTGATAAATGTACTCGCAGACTGGAGGTTAACCATATAGTGGAGGACCCGATGGTTTTGTAACGGTGGTCCAAAACTTAACCTACGATTAGGCGTCCTTCCGGAAAGGAAATGCTTATGGCTATACTCACTATACAAACACGCGAGTTGCCCAATAATTTATTGAAATGAGCTTCATATAAATGCAAATTAGTTCATTTCGCGATATATTGCAATAGCGCATTAACTAAATAACTTCGCTCGACCATAACAGACCCGTAGAAATTGCTATTAGACCGTGCTATTATTCACCGCCAGACTCATTTCGCTAGACAAAATGCCGATATTAAAGCTATATAAAAGCCATATAAAAGTGGATAACAACTGAACGTTTATTCACATCGACGATCAAACGGAACAAAAATTCTAATTGCTAATTCACAAGGTGAAATTTATCTAGGCAGCCTATTGACGAAATTTGAAAGTCCCGGCAAATTTTGCTACAATTCTGAAATTTGGCAACTGGCATTTTAATATCTGATGCGAGGTACTGCGTACTATGAAAACCATTTCTGAGATATTTGTCGATAATGAAACTCCGAACAAGTGGATTTGGCAATTTTTGCCACTTTCGATTAAGGAGTCTCTATATTCACCGAATGCAAAAAAGTTGCCAGTTTGCAATTGCGTTCGGAAATAAATGCGGAAAAAATATTTGGAAGAAATATGGAGTCGCTTTATAGTCAATGATAAAGCTGAATGTACTGTACCATTAGCATTTATCATGCTTACCATACATGAAAAAGGAGAAAATGAGCATTAAAATCAAATTCGTTTTTAAGGTATTATTTAAATCAGTAAACATGGAACTAATTTATTAGAAAAGTCGTTTTAATTCGACCACCTTTCATTTTAATTTTACCATGGAAAATAAATACAAACCACAATATTCCGTTACGGAGAATCATTGTTAAAGTTGAAATAATGTTTTCTGCTTTCTAACAACTTACAAGGGGTATTCATTAAGCTTCCGCAAATGTTGTTTTATGGATTTTAATTAAATTTATTGGAAAAATTCATCCATTATTCCTGAACATATTTCAAAATTACAAGATATCGTTCCAAAATTGTACGTGCTTGAAATTCGAAAGCAAAGGAGAGATAATGGCTCAGCAGCATGTCTGTGGTTCGTTTTTTAACTTTTGAAGGCATTTCAGGAGCAGAAATTTATCGACGCCCGTGTAAAATGTTTAAGGTCCAAGTAATGTCCAACTTGAGACGCGTTCTGTAAATCCACATGAAGCTTTGGCCAGCCGTCCGAATTTCTTGAACGAGACATACACTCGCTTCCAGAACGATGGGGCAGAACGATGCAGCTCCCAAAATGGATTTTTTTTAAAATAATAGATGATTTGATTAAAATCCATACAGCCGTTTTTATTTTAAAAATGTGGTTGCGAAAACTTAATGATCAGCTCTCAAAGCATTTGAAGTCATATGCAATTGGTAAATACAGTCCATATAATTAGGTTTTTAATTAGAATGGGGAAAAAACTCAATAGAGCATGAGCTTACATCGATAAGCACAGAATTATTATATACAATTGTATTATTAGGGAAAATGCATTAAGATGTATGCTGAGAAAACCTCTCCCAGAAGAAATGTATGTAGGCAACTTTGGAATTTATGTGAAACATGTTTTCGATTTTCTGAATTTTGTTGTATTTTTTATGCAAATTTAACGACATAGATATTACAAAACGATATTTTACAGGAAAGAATTTAATCAGCCCACGATTCATATTTTAAATGTCAGACAAGCTATTTTGACATTTTTAAGAAGATGAAGCCTTTGATTGAAGATCCGACATCTGTGGATCCAGAATTTTTCAGTACATCGATAATTTAAAAGTTATGCATATGCAGTTGTACATTTCCCTCATATGGCTTTTCAATGGCACACCATTGAAATGACGATCGACCAATAAATTTCCTTTTACATCCAAATGGAACTTTTTTTTAACCTCAAACATTATTGGATACCAATGAAATGACGAATATGCTGACCCATAAATAATGCATGCTAAAAAATGAATTTCTTTGATAGTAATGGAAGCATTCGAACTGAGTGCAGCCATATTCCTCGCATATTCCATTTCATCTCAAGATGTGTTTTGATTCATTCAACATGTTTTCCGTTTCCCATTTCGAGTTTTGCAACTAAATCATTAGGAGAAAAAAACAAGTAACCTCCATCTGTCTGAAAAGCACCCATTTCTATTGGTTTGCCAACGCATTCACATTGTTCAATATTAAAATTTCAAAATTCATGCATCGAGCCTCACTGCGTTACATAACACGTAATCCCGCCTGCGACCTTTACGACCTACAGTAGGTCAAAAGAACCAAGGAGCAGTTAGGGTACTGAACCCGTTGAAATGACAAGTGAAATTTATGGTGAGGCTTTTGCTCAAACAACCGATTAAAGCAGATGATCGTTGTAAGACAACTTCAAAAAATCAGTCAGAACAGATAGCAATTTGACATCGGACAGATTTTTGTGGTATTAACTAAAGTGGTACCACTCTAACCAGCACTCAGAGCAATGCCATAATCAGACTAAATTACCTGCAGCCTCTTAACCATCTCGTTTGTGCGCCATTTTACAAACGAAACCAGCACAAATATATTGCAGCTGCAATTTGTGGAAACGCAACTTATATCAACGATGTATAACGGTAACAATCAGTAATGAAATATAATCTACAATTTATTATTTCCTCTATAACATTTTATGCGAGAAAGTGCGTTTTTTGCACCGGGGGCTTGTATTGAGCGCAATTTTCAGAGCCCTGTTAAGCGGATCATAACAGTTTTTGATAGCAGAATTCTTGGCTTATGAAATCATAAATTGTTCGCTCAAATCCTGCAAGTGGTCTCCTCGATCATACGAAGTAAAGTTTATGGTGAAGTCATAGGCTCGAAAATACGTGACCATATTTCTAATGCGAATGATAGAAAAGTCAAACAAATGTAACGAAGTAATTCATGTTTGCGACGTTTTTGGTCCTATAAAGTTTGAGGGAAAAAATATGACAATCTCATGGTCGATCGCAGTAATTAAGATACATTTACAGTTACACTGACCTTACTCGTGGATTCAATGAACGGGTGAGAGCACGTTGGCATTTATTCATGTGATTTGTTTACTTATTTTGAACCAGTGTCGCGTAGTGGTATTGCAGACTCATACCACTAGGCGATACTGGTTTTTAAGTTAATGAAATAAGTGTCAGCGTGCTCTTACCCAACGGCATTATAATTTTTAACTAAACTTGTACTGTGAGCATTATACTTACGTAATTTCAAATGTAATAAGACACATTTATTCAAATGAACACTAATATAATTAATTAAACGGATGACATTTTCACGATTATCAAAATATTATCCTACGCATGCTTATGATGTATAACTATAATATACTGAAAGAGTTGGCATCAATGCCGTCACTGCACGCACATATACCGTATGCAGTACACGTACATTACTTGTTTTCGGAACGTATGTGGAAGTCGAGGATATGCAAATTGTTTCGTTTTTATGGTAGTCTACTTCCCTTAAGCAGCTACATTAATTACGAAGCTGAGCATGTGTAGGTTGAGCTACCTGACTGACTGTCACTGACAGTCTGACACCGTTTTTGCACTAAGTATAATATTTTGACTGGGTATCTATAGAAACCATACCATAAAGGGCCGGATGAATGGCTCGAGTCGTTAATGTGCAAATTATCGATAATCAAAGTTATTTGTGATTACAATTGCGCAGCTAAAGTTCTACTCAGTTGGAGACTCAGGGGCCAGATCTTCAATTTTGGCAGTGCAGCCAAAGTTTGACATTTCAGTTGGGGGTGGTGGGCACAGGTTGCAAGGTAAACAACTGAAGCACATCATGCCACATAAGTTAAAGATTGACGCAGAATCAGGCAGAATGGATTGGGAGTGCAACTAATCATTTTTTCGGTTAGTTATTCTGTCACAAGTCACAAGCTGGCCAATCAGAGCCACAATAGGCACTGTGTCTACAGTATATACTGTGCCGTGTCTGTGCCTTTCAGAAAATGTCGAAAACTGAAACAAGCCATGACACGATCTACCTGTAGGATAAACGAGAACGGACAAACACCAATGAAAAGGCCCATCATCATCATCATCATCGCCCATCAGTGAGTGACAAATTGTCAACCAGTCGGAAACGAGGGCATGAATAACCAATAAAATGCGACAGTAAATCGCTCATTTCTGGTTCATTTGCTAGACACCTTGTAAAGAATTCGCATGTTCCCCGCTCATTTTAACATGGAGCCCTCAATTGCACCAAATGCACCGACATTTTATCACAGGTAGCGTGTTAAAGTTCACGCACAAACCGCCTCTTAAAAGGAGTGAGAAAACTTGCACAATTCACTCCTGTGACGTCACGATGACGTATTCGGAGCGCACTAGCTCCCACAACCAAAAATAATGTTGAAGATAGTGCATTTTACCTCCAGCCGGAAGTGGGTATGTCATCTATTCGCGCAACCAATGTGCAAACGGGAGCGCGTTAATTTACACTCTTGGTTGCACGAGTTGAAGATCTGGCCCCAGGTTGAGTTAATCTTGTCCAACAGTCCAGTGTATAGTTTGCAGAACACATCGAAATGCCATTTGTTCAGATGGAAAGTACGATATTCAATTGTACATGGATGGTTGCACCAACATCCTTGTTGAGTCGCCAACAAATTTAGGTTTGGTTCAGCCAGCCATATGTGTCAACATTTGCAAACATAGCGTCCAAAACTGTTTACCATAAATGTTCGAGTGTATCCAAATTTTAGGTTCTTTGAAAGGCTAAATTTAAAGCATGTGCGTTATAGATACGCTAACCGCCTCCAGATCCTCAATGGCTAATTTCCAGACGCCTTTTTGGGCATATAAAGTATGTTGCGGACACGTGCAAAAGGCAACCACACTGCGTTTGCTATAATTTGCTTCCGGTTGAGCAACATTTTACGATAAGCTTACTTTGCCAAGCCACAAAGGCGTGAAAATTTAAAATGCAAATATATCTTGCTAAATTAGCTAATTTAAATATACGCGCACCGAGGCCTGTCAAGCCAACCAACGAATCACCATATTTACTTTCACTTACGCCCTGTAATTAAGGCTCAGTAATTTTACAGCTTTTGGAGCATCGACTGGACAAATGGAAGTAAACATACATTACGCTCATGCCATATAGCAGAGAACAACGAAAAATCAATATTACAAAAATACGATGATGGTAGCGAGCAATTTATGTAAAAGTCAGAAGCATTCCTGAAACGTTAAAAGTACACAAAACTATCGAAATTATATTTTTTTTTTCATGTCAAAGGACTATTTTTTATTTAATTTTTTCTTGCTCAAACTGCCATGGGTTAGCTTCTTCAGAAAAAAAAAGGTTTAGAAGACGTACGCTTTAGCATTTTCAAATTTCCTACCCAATAAAACGTTTTAACTAAAACTGTAACGCCTACATGCAAGCTGATCAGGCAAGCTATAGGCGTTTACAAAATTCGTATAAGTGGTTAAAAAAATTCGTGTTTATCACAGATCAAACTCTATAGCTGCCTCAAAGGTGAAGTATAATGTCTTCGTAGCTTTGTACAAGTTTTTTGTTAGTTCTTACGATTTAATACTTCCTGCAGAAGTAAACAAGATGAAGATGATGAAGTAAACAAGAGGAAACTTTGATAAAGCAAGACGGTGCGATGATACTGTAAGCGTATTTATAGCAAATGAGATGAAATGGGCGACTGTAATCAGTCCTTTTACAAGGGTGCAATCAATTACAAAAATAGGCGGCAAGGCTTTTTTCCATTAAGATAAGAAATAAATCAAATTTATGCGGGATAATTAAAAAATGGAGCATTTTGGAATTTTTTTTAAAATTTTTTTTAAAGAATAAACGATTCACCTTAGGAACATTTCCAGTTACCCATATGAAAATAATGAAGGAATATGATTTTTTCCGAATATCCATCTGTATTTTCGATTTCTGCAGAATTACATTGAGTTGCTCTTTGAAATGCAATTTCAGAAATACATGCATCTGGTTCACAGATGCAGCCAAAGGGCATATCGATGCTATATATAGGATGTCTTGACGTCCGCATATAGCTTTCAAATCTTCAAATTTGGAACTTGTCCATGTTTATTATTGAATGGAGAATGAAGCATAATATAGCACTCCTCGTGATATTAGCAATAACGTTAATTTTCAAAGATTTTATGTTGGAAATCCATACAATTTAAAGCGGCAACATTTCCAGATATGAAGCAATACAAGTATATTATTGCATGTGAATATACATGTACATTAAACCCTCACATCACTATACGGTTTCCATAGTAGTAAAATGGGTTTTGCGTTTCATAGTTTTAACGAGCACTGAAGTAGTCGAATATTTCTATTTTTTGCAATGATAGTTTTCGGATTCGCCTTTTTACATTTCTTCTCGCTCTCGCTGCGCCTATCTCAGTCTCGTGGGAAACTGATATGAACGACTTTAAAAACCACGCACCATTCTGCGTTGAATTTTATAAGTTAAAAATCGGTACTGGGCTTCAACGCTATAGCAAAAGCTATGTGATACTAGCGGATCTTATTACAGCTATAGAAAATCAATAACTTAAATAATATGTCTAAAATAATCTAATGCTAACAAAAGAGAAAGAAATGCTTTTGGCGTGGTAGTAATCATTTTATTGAGACTAAAATAACACACGGTATTTGAAAGGCGCAGAACAAGTTTCAACTGCAAGAAGCCAGGCTGCTACAAGGACAAAAGATGATACCAAATCAGCTATGAAGACATACAAAGCTTTGTTGAAAGGCATATACATGTAAAAGATACGTGAGAGTTGTGGGTCTTGTGGCTGGCATAGCAGAAAATGCTTGAACAGAAGAATAGAAGTAATAAAATATACTTTTTGTAAAGAATTCATCATTCAGTATAAGATCAAATGAATGTAAAACCTATTAAAATGTGTAAATACAAATATTACGTCTTATGTCAATTTAATTGTATGCTGGTTGAGAGAGTGCACAAATCACACGCATACTGTATGTTATTAAGTTATAGTACAGGAATGTAAAATCAAAACTTTTATTTTATTGTAATTTTTTTTTAATAATTATGATATTATAATGTATAGGGTTTCGTATTAGCTGCGCGGTACAGTATGCTTCGCATTTTATTTTACATTTGTGATTGGAAATTTTCTTTTCACATAATTGGCGATCAATAATGTATAGAATAAAGGTTTTGAAACTTGATTCAACCACTGTTTCAATTTTATAAAGTTAAACATCGTTACTAGCTAGTATATATGCAATTGTTTAAAACGGAGATGCATTACGCGCTATTTTAATATTTTCCAGCACTCATTTAATAATAATTTTGTAAAATTTTGTTATTTACTCTAAATTTCTAATAATATTTTGGAAATCGTGCAACGTTTTTCGAGCAAATCGATTGTTTATCTGCGTACCTACAGTACGTAAAAGGAACCAAAAACTTTTACTTAAGTAGGATGCACAGCAACTTTTAGGAGCAGTTAACACCTAGCTCCCTTTATGCATACTTCATGAAAATTAGAATTGTCTACTAACATCCTTTCGCATCCTCATTGCATGTCATTTCTTCACTTTAAGGATATTTCGACGGAAATTAGATCAGTGATACTAAATTTTAGATGGATTCTATTAACTACTTATTACACTGTATAGGTGCACGATCGACTTATTTACTGAAATTTACTGAAACTCGACATCAGCTGGTAACTCAAATATGATTTCATATGGAGCCATTCATAAAGGTGAAGGTAAATGTGAACAATTTTACAACATGCATTGCGACAGTCATTTTCCAAGCAGTTCATTTTGCTATTTATCATGCTATTTGGCTTAGAAATATATTTGCATACCTTATCAAAAGAAAAATCAAATTATGACTGAAATGTACAAAACACAGTTTTTATATACACGTACGTACTGTACAGGTATACATACAGTATAGCAAAAAACGGAAAACGCTCGTAGAAAGTTCATGTTTATATACCGACTATAGTGTATACTGTATAGATAACTTTCACGTGACGTCACGCAGCTCGTGGGCGTGTTGTGGGGTACTTTCCATAATGCAAAATGAAATATGGAACGAATGTGCCCGCACGACTGCAAGTGAAACGTACGCTCGTATCTATAGAATGTATAGTAAAGGCAACCATTTTTGCTATCGTGAAAATATGAAGAACCCCAACATGTCTGAGCTAGGCGGGGCCAGCACGCGTCGTCTGCTTGTGAAAGTTATCTACAGTTGTATATTATATTATGTTATAAGTACAATTTTCTACACAAATTATATTGATTGAATTTTGTATAAGTTATATACTGTATGTGTATAAAGTACTGTGACATCTAGTAACAATGACGCTAAACTAACCACATATCCTGCGATTATCAACTGAGATTATCGTGATTTTTAGGAGCTTTCCTAACCAACACAAACTGGCGAAAACCCTACATAAGCTAAGTTGCAGCATTCTATAATATGCAAGTATTATTGAGTGTACATTGTAGGCCTGAACAGCGTTGTTTCAATAATCACTATTGAATTTCGATAATCCGACCCCGGATAAATAAAAGTCAACTGCGGTCAATTAATTCCGTTCTTCTCTCGTCATATATACGGTTCTACAATCCGAGTCATTGTGTAGTCGCTGCATAAGTTGCATCCTAATACTCGTCTATCGTCCACACTTATGTCAACAACCCGAATAAAGCTCGTATAACGTTTATAGGAAAGATACATTTCGTTAATCAAATTTACTATACATGTATATATGAAAATGCCAGCAATTTCAGAAATTTGACTTTATTTCTCTTCTACGGTCCTTCTATCAGAATAATGACGAAATTTAGCTACGGGAGCATAACTTTGCAAGGATCCATCTCGGCAATTAATTGCTTTCGTAGTAACTAGGAAAACCACGAAACACCCAGCAAGAATGAATAGTTCTCGAATAAGCGTTGCTTTACGTCTTCAAATTCATTTTGGTTGACATTAAAAGGTAACATTGAGCTATACATCGCGTAGCTTGTTTCGTTAGGAATGCCTGTAATGTGATTACTTGGATGAAGCTTTGTTTTAATCGTGCGGTAAAATCTTATAAACGCGGAATTTCTTAAGAACAATTCTGCAATTTACATTCTGTATACATGTGCCTTCCTATTTCCTATGATTTGAAACACGAACTCTCAAAACCAGTACGCAGGCACTATTTTATATTTATAGCCCTGTCGATTTAAAGTGAGGACTGGGGTTTACAGGAAGAAGATTACTTCCGCTCTCTGGAAATCTTTTTGGTTGGTCATTTAACAAAGTTCTGACCGTTGCAATGGTTTATCACTCATATGCATGAACAAGCAAGGAATTAGTCGAGATCACAATGGAAGGGATATACGCAAAAAAAAAACAAGGCTAAAAGGCAAGCACATGACCGCAGTAGATTAAGTGCAGTCTAGCTGACAACCATCTTAACCATGCTCAACTTTGTTTGACTGTAGACGTCCAACTATGTACACAGCATGTGCCCTTTTAAAAGTAAATACCGTATAGAGTAACTCTCGATTATCCAGGGAGGTTTGGAATTAGTTTCCCCGATAATCCAAATCGCAAAAAAATTATATACCATTCAGCATTTCCCCCATTGTTCTCCGAAGGTTGTATCAGTGGAAAAAAACTTCTTCCTTACGCAAACAGAGGTAGTTTAGATAAATTAAAATATCGATTATGCCAAGTTACAAAAAATAACCAATAAGCATAAGAAGCATAATATAATTTGTAACACATTGTTGGAAGAGCCTCTAGCTGCTATGTGTAAATTTTAAGAAGAAAGGTGACGTCAAATTTGAATAAATATGAAATGAAAATCAAACCCGTTATATTTTTTGTTTATTTCATTGCCAAATGTACTGTAGCCTACGTGTAAAGCACCAAAATTGTGCTCGTATATAGTTAGAGACACATTCAGTTAATCAACAACCCGGATAATCGGGAGTCTTAACAAACGTTCTAGATTAGTTTGTTCTGATCACATACATGTAAATCGTTGATAGAAATACCGTTACAAGTACGAAAGTCGCATGCACAGATGAAAGGAGCACAGATTTGGACAAATGCATGTATACATGTATAACATCTACCACAAATGCAAGTAAAAGCTATACTACATTGTATATGCATTGAGCTCGTACGTATGAACCATTAATTGGATGGTCGACCATGAGTATACACGGCTTAGTTGTCACGTTTAATTGAAACCACAATTATTCCATGTACGTTTTGTTGACATTCACGCAACAATGGCCTTAGATGGTACATTCCATCACTTTCACGATGGAATGGTGGATACAATTTTTATACATACTGGTTGTTTCGTTACAATATATTGGTTTTATTTTCTATTATATGGGCAAATCGTATTTACATATATTTAAAGAAGAGTCCATCAATATGACGGATATCGACGAAACTAATTCTGCTGCGTGGATTATACTGTATATGCACGTACAGTATTTCACGTCCTTCTTATATCTACCATGCTTTGTGTAATTAATTAAACTTGGAAAGGAAATTGCTCACTAGAACAAAGCTCAAAAACTATACGCCGCTTTTTTCATACTGCATACTAAAAAGGTAATAAATGCTATAGGCCCACTTTTGTTAGGCGAATGCACGTACAGTAGATGCACATGCATGTGCAGTTCCTCTTCCGTACGTGTTTCCTGTGATCCTCGAGGATCAATTATCGATCCACTCTTATTTGCAAGTCACAGTAGGCCCACATTTTATTACACGTTATGCCCGACTTATTAAATACCACCTGATATTTATTAAACGATCATTATACCGAGCGATTATATACCTATAGTCGCTCGAGTTTTCTGCGATTACTTTCAGTGGCTATTAAGCTCATCCTAAGAGTATAAAGCTCTTGCAAAAATCAACAATATACGAGCGTACCAAGGTAAAAAGTTTGCACGGAAGTATATAACACATTATTAATCTAAACTCAGAACAGCAGCTACCAAATAATGACGAATGAAGGCAAAAATCGGAACGATTGCCAGGACATGTTATGAAAACGAAAAAAAGATTCATTTCCTGGGGAACACATTGCAATATGGGGATCATGATATTATTTTTAATGTTTTTGAAATTACGATGCTGCAGGAGTTTAGTAAGATAAAATGTTGTTCCTTTTATGGAGATAGGGTTAGGGGGGCGAGAGACTATAAACACGGGTTATTTTGACAGTAACGTGACTTGAAAAGACGTGGTTTGAAAAGAATTACTGGCTTGAGAATGGAGACCGTAGCTTATCCAGAGGTCCTGATTTTACTTGTTTTTCGTAAAATATTACACGGGATTTCGGTTATCCAAGAAACGTTATTACCCCAACCGTTTCGCAAATTCTTAGCGACTCCTCAAAGTTCGGCTCGCGACCAACTGCAGAGCCTCTACATGAAAGATGGCCCAATCAATGCACCAGAGCTTCCTTCCATTGTACGCTACATTGTTACGAACCCAGTTTCATGTTTTCAAATCGATAAGCTTTACTGCGCCATAAGTTGTGGTTACGCAAGACGCTAAATTAGAATTGCACGCTCAGGGAATCCTTAAAGTTTTAATTTTTGGTAGTGCACTTCATGCTTGTAAATGCCATAAGACCCGTTGACCCACCGCCGTTGATGGGCGTGGTTAATTATTTTCATGACGTTGGAAAACGACCTTCTGCCAGATATGCGGGTCACGAGTTCAGTGATGAGCGAAGCACGTTTGAAATCTTGACATTGGGGAATTGCAATAAAAGGATCTGGGGATAAGATATAACGCTTTCAATGTGGCCACAGGGACGTCGTTACTTATTCACCTCACATAAAAACAATTGTTGAATCGATTGTTTAATTCGCGCAACTTAATGACCTTAAGTAATAAATAATGGGTTTAAAAAGGGAAAGAAGGTGAGGTGGAGCTATTTATTGTAAGGTTAGCGTTAATTACACGCTAATTTATACGTTCTACGCACTTCTGGATCATAGCAGGCACAGAATACATCATATTTACAGTGTAGATGATGTTGTAAGCCTTTCGAAATTAATATACCCTTGAAAAGGTAGAACGCTTGTGCAAACATCAACGTAATGGCCTGTGGGCCTTCTCGTTATGGGTTCATTTCCACATGTCCACATATTTAAATTTAATTTCCAGGCACCGTACAAAAGGTGTTCATAATCGAGAATGGCATGCATGACGCTATACTTTGAGATTTATTAAGGGATGGAAGGAAAGGAATGCATGAGAAATTGCTCGTTCCATTACTTGACAACTAAATAAAAGTGAAACCTAACAAATAATTTAGCCTGTCAAGAAATGAGGAATTCTTTTCACGGAGTTACATGTCTATTGCATTATATATAGAATATATACTTGTAGATATGGTCCTCATCGTATACAAGCATGTAGAAATGCTCGATGTATACTTAGCTGTTCGTCTATTGTATATTGTTGCAATTCTTCAACTGCGATAACGTTCTCGTACTCGCTCTGATCGATCAAAGACAAAAGAAAGTGATATCTGTTGGTCCGGCTGTCCATTAGGACAATTATGCCAATTGAAGAACACTTAGGTACACATTTTATTTTCCTCGGATAAACTCGATCATATATATTTAGTAACACATTACATATGCATAAGAAAGTTAAGGTCACTCGTCAACAGTATGCTTTAGGCATTTGCTAACAAGAAAAAAAACATTTCAAATTTATAGAAAATGTTTATTTTCCCACAGGAAGAAAAACTTGGTTTTCTTTTTTTCATGTTACATACGTTGCATGAGAATAAAATGTTATTGAATTTGATAATGTATTAAATGGCTTCAAGCGATACTCTTGATTTATGTCACGAACCAATTTACAAGTATGTGTCTTCGATTCTTTTGCGAGCAATTCCACATGATTGTGTGCATAATTGCTTATTCTCAATTGATGTTGATCGAATTCAATTTAAAAATACTGGCGTACATACTGTATAACATTTCTCATTCAATACAAAAGCTGAAAGTAAAAGAATGAAGTCCAACAAATAAGTTTGTTGATAAACCGATAATGTAATATTGCTTAAAGGCCCCGGTGTCCCTTGAGAAATTCTCTCAACTAATGCTGTAAACAAGTAAGTCAAAATAAATTGGAATCCTGTTTATGACTTTTTTGTTACATCAAATATTTAACGAAAGCACAATGAACCGCTATTTTATACACTCTACTGATTTTGTTAGTTGCAGCGGAAGAAATAAGCGAATAAAAAATTAAATAATATGCGTCTTTTGAAGGAATAAATTACAAATTTAGGGGATTATGAAGGGTTAAATGGAAAGGATCGTAAAATGGTGTTCAGAATGGATATAAGGCCATTTTTTTCTGTTATGTAAGTCTTATATTATTTCCATTTTATCTAATGTTAAACAACAAAAAAATACAAATTGAAAAATGTGTATATTAAGCAGTAATTATTATACCAAATTTGAACTTGTAGGCGGTGGGTTCAAATTTCCCTTAATCAATCAGTTCAAGATGAAAGTCGATTTCCGGTTGAAAATGTCAAAGATCTGGACATTACTAATGCATACACTACACTTATTATTTTTAATAAGATAACGTCAGCCAAACGCAAAGAAATGCAATACGAGTCAACAACGAACCCAAGAAGTGAAATCACTCAATAATTCAGGCGGGACCGATAAGGAGAAAAATATAAAAAAGCAATCGATTTATGACGTCAAATTCTGATAGGGATTGTTCTGAACGATATACATTTCATTCAAAGGCAACATATAGATTTAGTATTAAATCATAATACTATCATACAAGTGTGCATTGTATGTGTACATTAATATGGCCTAGAATCAAATAATGTTCCGTACATATTATCTTAAATTCTTTAGATGTAACTGATATTCAATTAAAAACTATACAAACAATGGTTTTTATTTTTGCCTTTGTGGTTTGCAAAATATTTTTCTTATTTTCACCGGTCCGTGAAATGTTGATTTTTTATTTTCGCAGATCCGCAGATATAAAAAGGTGAGAACCACCAATATACATGTATACAGTATAGGTCAGCGTATTAGATATAGGTGCATGTATTTTCACTGAAAAGAATGATGATTTATTTGAATATTTCTTTCAATTTAATCAGTTTATTTGAGAGAAATATATGTTATTGTTTGTAAAACATTTACTTTATTAACCATGGAGCGAAACGGTTACTTTTCAATGATAATCAGATCAATAAAAATCAGCATATGCACATAATACACTGGGAGTAATGAAAGCTGGTTTTATTATTGCATGTATCGCCCCTGGCACATGATGAGCAGATAATCGTCAGAGAATTTGACCTCAGGTCACGATGAGCAAATGAAAACAAAAGTTTAAAAAATACTGTCAATAGAATTTAACATTGGTTTCTGCTTACGAGAAATTTATATTGACCAAAGAATTGGTTCAGTGTTTTACGCTATATTAAATGAACTTCGAAATAGCTTTAGCAACAGACCTGCATTTATAATAAACAACAATTACTTGCATGATAAAAAACTAGTTAATTCATATTGGATATACTGTATAGTGTGTACAGTACAGAACATGCATGTACACTGTGTATTCACGTATAACTTCAAACAGCCTTGATATTTTCCCTAAGATGCTTGCGTTATGCGTACGTATAAATCGCGAACAGATCACAAATGATCGAAAAAACATTTGTTTTAAATATTCATCCTGGAATGATTTTAAAAATTTCTCGAAGAAAGACGCATTCGAATGTAATTTCTTTCAGATTTAAAAAAAAAAAATATGCTCGTACATCATACTTTGTACTTAATCAGCATGTTTCCCCTTTTCGTGTGCAATTAAAATGCACTTTATTTTGGATTTTACTGATTAATTCCAGCTTAATTAGCTAAAACCGATATTCCACAGAGCATGACAACCTTGTTTCAATCTTAAATCCCAATTAGATGAAATGAACTGCAAAACGTAAATGAAATCCAACCAAGCGCTTTCAAGAATTCGCTCGTAACCAGAACAACCTTTCAGTTTGTGGAAGTCTTAATGTTTGAAAGCAATATTACACGAGCAGCCTTGTTCAGTGAGATAATCAAGAAGACTGATCTGAAATTTAACAAGTATAATCTATGATAAACCACTCTCGTATAGTAGCTCCACATAATTGGATCGCTTATTTTTTATATAGACGTAACATGTAAAAATCTGTACATCTAATCGATTTCGAGACTAATGAAAGTTGTATGCATTGTGCAATGCTCAGATCATTAATTAACGGAGTCCCCTAATTGTTAGCAACCTCACATAGCCTCGAAGCTTCCAGTGATTGCCTAATCAAATACAACGTTCTGTGGTATCGAAGCAATTTGCTCATATTTTTTTTTTACTCTCATAGTCTAGGCCACAGTATACGAAAAAAGACCAGAACGCCGACTAGGTCCAATTTTCCCTAGCCAAACGTCGTTCACTTAAGTGAGTTGCTCATTCTTACTTCACTCACCAAAGTGAACTGCTTCACTGAACTAGTTCATTGTTCACTAGTTCGAACCGGATTTAAGGGAACTAGAGTGAACAACATAGCTCACTTACTCACTTGAGTGAACAAGTCCTTTTTTTTCGTTCACTCTATAATACCTTATCGTGTGGCTACGCTTTACTCGTTTTCGCCGTTTGAACAATTATCTTTAATAATCTTCATAAATATAACATTAAAAGGAATATAACCCGTTAATTTAGATTTTTATTTCTAGTCACGTGTTCCAGATAATCATTACTGTATGCTTCTACAGTTCACCAGTCGACCTACATGTTCTTTGTAAGCCTGCGGGTTACCTAGCAAAGTGCATATTCAGGCAGCCTGTCTAAAATGTAGAAGCACTAGTAGATAATCTCTGTTCGGCGCCTTGACATTTTCAATGCAACATTGATTTTTTAATAGCTGCTTAATATGATAGACTGGAGGCAGTTTGTAATGTATTTTTCCAATAACCTACAGGCATAATACGTGGATAACAAGAAAAATCTTTTAAATCCAAATATTCCCATGAAACTGAATCACAGCAAAAAACTAAGTTTACGATTAAACGAAACTTTTGCCTTTTATCATGGATTATCGATTGGATCATCTATTAAAAGAAGTTGTGTCGCAATATTTTAGATACATATGTAGATTTTTCGTAAAGGAAATGTTATTTTGCATGCCAAAAATGTTTTGTGTAAATGGTATTCAAGAACATGTACTGTGTACAGTATCGTTTAGAACAGATCCTCATTGTGGAAAATATCAAATTTTAAGCTTCAAGCTGTACAGTACATGTACATGTATATGCATATGCACAAGGTGATTCCAAATTATGTGGACAAACTTGGGATGTGATTCCTGTTATGACAAAACAGCTCCTATAATCAAATGGCATCAGACCTTCTTAAGAGCAATGCATATGAGTTCCCATTTTATAACATTTAAAAACCAACCTTGGTTACTTAATTAATTATGGTATTCATATCTTATTATTGACACAACTCACATGCAAATATAAATCAAAGAGATTTGCATGGAACATTGCGCTCTTCAAGATGCGTTTTACTGTGCTCAGAATGTGTTCTGAATCTCTCTGAAAGAATATTAGCAGACGCGCTCTATATTTTCTATTTCATATTATTTTACTAAGCCTCATAGAATCGGCATGTACATGTACATTTCTGTGCCATATACTGTACAAGGTTACTTGTTTGATTTAGTGCTCAGGATATTAAAATCAGTGATCAAAATACGGAAAGTGTAGCTTAAAGATTAAGAATGCTAGACTTCGAATCTGCCTCGGGTTCAAGATTTTTGTTTTTAAAGATCCAAATAAAAATCCAAATTTTCAGCTTTTAAAATATGAACTTTAAACTAAAGTTGTAAAGTTTTCTCTGACTAAATTTGCTACGCAATGCTAATTTGGAAAATCGATCGAAGGCACTGGCGATCGTGTTAAAGGATCTTGCCAACGTTTTTAATGTTTTATTCACTAACTCTTTACACATTTGATAAATAAGCATGCATGAAAGATCAAATAGTTCATTTATTAGTATATACTTGCTATGACATAAGTAAAAGATATAAAAATATAAAAATACTTCAGCGCTTTTTAATTTCAGATATAAACTTTAGAGAACATATTCTTAAAATTACAATTAAAATTGACTAGGTCAAATGCATGTACAGTAGGTCTTCCATAACACTGTATGCAGTGTAATTCTTTCGAACGGTTAGGAAACAATAGTGGTACTCAAACAGACGAACAAATTTTAGCGAAACTGCAATGTCGACATTACAGTTTCGCTCAAATTTGTTCGTCTGTTTGAGTACCGCTAATATAGTTACTGTAATTGCAATATTCCATATTTTAAATTTACATGTATGATCTGTATAGTTGCACAAAATACCATTAAAAGTTCAACCAGGTTAAACACATAAGTTTGTTTCGTTGTAAGTCAATAGATTTATCCAGAAGGAATTATTCTTAGGATGAAACTTCCTCGAATGACGAAGTCATGTGTGATGAATGAAGTTTTTACATTTATAAAAAAAAGTCATCAGTTAGTTAGTTCCCTCGTGGTTTATGCCTTGTCGTTAATGATAATGTAATCGCGTAATGATATAATGATAATGTCGTAATTACTGTAATCGCCATCTTCCAGTTCTAAATCAATGATCAGGTCAAATGCACCAAATATTACTATGCGTTCAACCGAGTACGTACGCAGAAACTTGTTTCGTTGATAGTCAATCGAGTTAATGTTCCCAATAGGTATCATTCCTTGGGGGATAAAACTTGATCTAATAACGAAACTTTTAAGTGGAAAATGAAGTTTCAACATTTACAAAAATAAAAAAAAAATCGGTCATCTCCCTCGTGGACTAAGATTCGCATTTAATGATACTTTAATTATAAAAACAGCCCTGCAATATCTGCTTCGCTTAAAAAAATGCAGTAAACAGAGGAACGATACGAGCAGGAACGTAAATCATATACAATCATCTTGAAACATCATTTGTAAGATTATACGAAAAAATGATTCAACTTTCACACCTTTATGAAAGGTACATGTAGAGTATAGAGCAATGTTCAGTGGGAACATAATGTAAGTGCCATGCAATACGGAGTTCTAAATTCAATCAAACGTGCACAGCATAGTCTTTCCTCTGCTCTAATGGAATATCACTCATGGTTTCAAAGTAGGTTAGGGCGCAACTACTACATGTACATAAGTTTAAACAGCGGCCACAAAACAACTTAACAGTAGGATAAAATAGGAGACAGGAGGCGTGAAACGGAGTAGCCGCCATTGCACTTTCATGGTTAATTAAAAACCTTCGAGAATCTGTGCCAACATGGAATACAAATTCTTAACCATACCGTATATACTATGAAAAGTACCTATAATAACTTTTAAGACAGTCAACGTTTCAAGTACGAGCGTTATAAAAGCTGTGTTTACGAGATTAAGTCGAACTTGAGTGTAATTCTCAAAATCTAGACATTAGTTTGCATATTTTTGTTGTATTTATACGGATGCTGGATTTACATGTATTCCATTTAAAGAAACAACGCGCGTAATTTGCAATTATCGAAAATTAGTTTTTACCTACCAAATTATACATTAAATATTCAAATATGTACGCCCTACCGCTGCAGTAGCACGAAATAATTAAAAAGAACTGGCTTATCTAAATAAGCCTCGATGCATATAACCTGATACATGTAGCTTCCTGTTAAAATTATTTTATTGCACTTGCTTGTATTATTAATAATGCAATAAAATCCTCCCCCAGGATTGAATGAAATTTAATTCCATGACCAATTTTTGCTTTTAATTATACATGAAGATAAAGTCAATAATCTATGTGAACTACTATAACTATCTCTTCAATTTTCTTCAAAAAGTATGCAGAGGAACAGCGGTTTATACGCTCTGGTATTCTCCTAAATGAAATTGAAAGTCAAAATACAACAAGCAACCAATCATTGAATAAGTTTATTGCTTTTAACGAAATGCGTTTTGGAGATGTACATGAACGAACGTACGTGTATTTTCATTTTGGCTAAACAAAAGCATGCATGACATCAGAGAATCGTCGAATGCGAGCAATGTTTCCTCAAATTATTATTATTGCATTATCGTTATTGTTTTTACCATTAAAATCTTCCTAATTTCTTTGTTGTATCATTCAAACCATAATTTTAAATGCAGCTGTCATAAACCCTTAGTAGAGATTTTTTTGTTTTCATTTCATTTGCAATCACGTTTTCCTTGATGTCTCCAATAAACTGACATAAAACAATATTAGACGCGATCCCTAAAGGTCAATAAAATTGATTAGATTTCAAACCAGCTAGAATTGGTGAACGGCGCGGCGCCATCATTCGCTGAGGGATTTTTCAGAGAGGAATTGGGTAAACGAAATAGGTGCTGCGTAAAATTTCAAGTATTCTAGTGTATCAAATAACAAAATACCTATAAATTGAAAAACAATTTTATCCAGCTGATAAAACTGTTCTACACCTGTCATTACCCAAAGAAATGTAAAAGTGGATGGCGTGCATGAGTCGTTTCAGCAACGAATGGATTCAAAAAGATTATACTAAAACTAGAATTATGTATGGTATTGCACACAAGTCGCCATAAAATATATACATACATAGTCTGTTATTTGCACACTTTGTAATTAAAATTTAAACCAAATATGCACCGAGTTTTAATTAAGGATGTTATTAAAAACACTCCAGAGTCGTGCATTAATTGCCAGAAGAGCTTGAATTTGTATGACATAACTTTGGAATTCATAAACAAGAGTCGGTGCATTTATGCATTTGTTATTTGTAGTTTATAGATAAACATCAGTCATAGAATGCGTGAATGCGGAATCATGTGTAAATATCCATATTTATGTAACTGGATGATAAGCCTTCTAATTATTGCAAATATCCAGAATGATAATTCAAAATGCCCACGAGAATTTGATTAAGTATTTTTTTCTGACAATCTGAATGTCCATTTCGATTTGAATTTAAAACTGACAATTTAATCAAGTTGATGAAAATGGATAATATATAGCTCATAACATCACCAACTTTACAGATAATTAAAAACAGCCCAAATGCTATCGTTGATCAATTTGATTCCAGAGACGAATATTTTCATTTAAATGTTTTGGAATACCCTTTTTCCCAATTTGAATACACTACCGTTTGCGAATTATAGGTTCGTTAAAATATAACGTACCGTATCAAAATAATGCCGCGTATGGCCACATCTCACACTTAAGATTAATTAAAATCCATGACACAATAGCACGTTCCCACAGGCACGCTAAATTCATTTTAATTTATCTAAGTAATGAAATGGCGATTTAATTGGATGTGCTCTACAAGGGCTTTTTGAGAAAATCGATTAGTCCCAAAAGAATGGAATTCTATCCGAAGATGTTAAGGTTTCAGAACTTCCAATTTAATCTCAATAAAACGTACTCTGTGAAATTCCAAAAAAGAGGGCCTTCCAGAGTAGTGCAAATTACATACATGTATAGTACATCATTATGTGAGTGCTGAATAGAACTTCATTTAGAAAATAAAGCTGAGCATCTTTTTTGTATAGATAAAACGCTTCATACAGGAAGAGAAGAGGATATAACTAGGGTGGCATTCCAAAAGAGAAGAATTCAATCCATATATAAAATCATTATTAAATTCTATAGTTCATCAATGGCGGATTGCACCTAACTCCGGTCATCGCGTGAATGTCGACGGATAAATTAGGTTGAAACAACTATTTAGTTCAACATGCATGTTACTAGTTGCATGGTTTTGCAAGATTGTTAATATACAGTATTAACATTGGTATACATTCATGATAAATTGGAATTCCGTAGCTGTAATACCTTCGTATTTCCGGTGATAATGTATTTGCTGGAGTGAATACAGGGAATGAAGACAGGAAAAACGGCTCACGCTATAGCAAATATCATCGCAAACTGTACAACATTGTATACTCAAGCATTGCAACAAGCATAAAAGTCCTCGGTGGCTTCACTAATTCATCAATGGAGCCCAGGACCACCATTTAGGCCTACAATAGGGCAAGAACAAATGCAGTGAGAAAACAAATTAGATCCCTTATACGTGTAGTTCTTCTCCGAGATCAATTGGAATTTCTTTGGAGCCAAAAACATTAATGCCACAGTGTATCAGGATCTTTTTGAACAACTCTCTATCTATACTGGAAGGACTGGAATGTACAACTGTAATGTATAAAAATCGGAAAAAAAAATGTAACAGCAAGTCTCCAAAAATCGTTATATTAATCCGTTAATATTTTGAAAAAATCAGCATAACATTGAAATAATTCAACATTAAACTTAAAAGGGAAAGTTGGGCATAGATGCGTTTCATACCACGTACATTAATTACATTCAAGATGAATAAATTTCCCGAATTTTAGCATTAAAAAATAAGGTTTTGCACTAACTCCTTACCACCTTTTATTTCTATAGTTTAGCCACGGCATTATGGAAAACAACTGTCAGAAACTATGCTATTCCCGTGCACAACTTCAGAAAAAACAGCCATGTAATATTCCATGCTAAGTTTTAAACTTTTAATCATTAACCATGCTCCATCATAATCAGTAAGCATACGTCATCACAGTACAATTTGTATATACGCTCGTATACTTAATTACCATGCAGACAGTTGGGATCTTTATTCCGCTTGGACATTATGGGAGCGATATTCCCTTGTTGGTATTAACATCAAGATAATTTAGATATTGGGTAAACATTTAAAAAAAATACACATTGTAAACTTTCATTAAATAATTGGGGCATATTTGTCCTACAAAATCTCCATCCATTAACAAACGTGGAAACCATATATGATTCTTCACAAATTCAGTTCAAGAAGAATATGTTGAATAGAGTGAATCGAATTTATATTTTTCATATTTCAGAAAATTCCCAGTCATTCATTACGCACGCTCTAAAAGTTAAAGGGAATCACTCGTACAGTAGTACGTAGTAGTAATTTTATTTTACAACTCGGTGTGAGACAGTGGCGTACGTGAAACAAAACAAAAGTTTATTCGAGCTTCCGCAAAACAAAGCGCTCGTAAAATTCAGGCGCGCGGCACCGTCGGCGATCTTCACTTCTACTACGGTCCCGGCGTCTCTCACTCTCGACTCGGCGTGGTCCTCCACCCCTCTGGCTTCTTCCCTCTCGTCT
>JAQGAO010001374.1:0-24804 GCA_034697705.1 Ommatoiulus sabulosus
TGGGTTGCTTTAAGTTCGACATTTTTTGTCTGATATATGGATAATGAATTTTATGCAAATTAGGCGCATTTCAAAGAGCATTAAATTGTCTACAAATCATATTTTTCCGATTTCAAATCAGAAAATTGGTTTTTAAAAAAACCACTGTTTTACTCGATTCCTGCAGGTGAGTCGAATTTTTTGCACTCGAGTGTATATAGAATAAATTATAGAAATGATGAATTATTTTATAAACTCAGCTATACGTGTACTTTAAATAATAGTAAACGATCGTTTCTCAACAAAAATACATTTTACAACATCTGATAAATATTAAAAAAATATTGCATTACATAGGATTACACAATACAAATAACTACTTTTGCTAAGACATTTGTTAAAGTATCATAGTAACATTGATGTAAGATAACTGAAATTGCATGTAGGATTTCTGTAATAATATGTAATAATAAAATGTAGTTGGCTGGAGAGAAAGAGTATTTACAAGTAGTTTGTTCATTAATTGAGTTTCATTTTAGTAACCTAAATGTTTAACTCTATTTGCAGCTGTCTATTTGATCCGAGTTTTGAACCTGAGTCCCCCGAATTCAAGGTGGAGCATTGTTTGTTCAACTAATCTTGCTCAGTAGCTATCTTTAGTTGATCTTCGGATAAGACAATGATAAGCATTAGGCCTACTTGAATTTCACAGATAATAATTTGTTTTTGAGTCATAAAAGTTCGTGCACGTAGTCTGACATTTGCTATTAAAGTCTTGAAAGTAACAACATCTTTCTTGCTTTTAATTATAATCGTAAAATAAATGTATTAATTTAAAAATGCGCATCGGACAGTGGATTGTAGTAGATCTTTGCATCGCTGTTCTGCTATTATACAATGGAAATGGCAAGTTTTCATTTTTTTTTCGTAATTAATTTCATTATTTAAATAATGACAATTGCGTTGACTCGTGAGAGTATTGTAATTTAACAGAAAGTATTGTTAAGAGAGCCCCAGAGCCTACCAATAAGTCATTGTTTATGGTGATTTTAAGAAAATAGTTTTAAGTTAGGATGACACGACCAAAGAGTTAAGTGTACTTTGACAAAGTAGACTTTGATGCTACTTTGATCGTGGAAACACCTAATCAAAGTAGGCTACACTTTGTTAAAAAAGATCATTAAAGTTGACTAGGATAGCGGCCAACTTTTTTTGGTCAAAGTAGAAGTTTTGATGGCATTTAAGATGGTTCCGTATCCTCGTCCCTACTTCATCAAGGAAATTGAACAAAGCTCCAAGTTCCTCACGCAGGGTTCCCCCACAAATTTCATTTTCCACTGCCCTGAGTTCTCCAGGTTTTTAAACTAATTCCCCTGACCAATTACAATGTAAAAATTTACATATGCCAATGTTATCCACAATATTGCGAAATAGAGACAGGAAAATATTTAATGTTTCGCAAAATTTACTAAAATTTGTACTCTCACAAGGTTGAGAATTTTAAAAATTTGTCCCCGAATACTGTGGAAAATTGTACAAATCTGTACTCGAAAACAGTCGACAATTTTGCAAATTTATCCTCAGAAATAGGTGAGAATTTTGCAATTTTATACTGGAAATTTTATGAAATGTTGCAAATGGCCATGATATTTTCCTGACTTTTTCAAAAAATTTCCAATTCTCTGATTTTTCTAGGTGTTCCAGGTCTAGGGTAACCATGTCATGTCATAGGTTCCATGTTTGGGTCCAGGGCTGCTTTTATAGTTTTTTTGTCGTTTCTTTTCACTTCCAAGCACCTTTACATTTTACAAGCATATCCGCGTCCACACTTATACCGTGCCAAATCAAATCCGCCATCTTGAATGATTGTCAAAGTAAAAGCAGCATACTTCCAAGTGAATTGCTGTGTGAAATTACCTTGAAAGTTTACTTTCATAAGAGTGTGATCAAAGCACACTTTGGCCTTGTCAACATAGCTTCAGACATAGATAAACAAAATAAATAACAGTAAATGTGAATTTTATTCACATTTTAAAAAATGAATTCCTAAATCCCATGCATAAATTTTAAATTCATGACTGGAATTTGAAAAACTTCGTCAAGAGTGTACGTAATAAGTAATGTTTTTCACTAATTTAAAATTGAGCCGTGGGAAATTTGATCTGTAATTAACCGGTTCATTAAAGTTCATTAAAACCGGTTTTTTTTTCCATTTTTCAGAATGGACACAATCGTTTTCCAAAACTTAAATTATTTTTGAACTTCAAAATTTTAGCGCTATTCTGCGGGCTACCAGACTTGCCAGAAGGGGGTTATTTCTCTCCGGTGCAAAATGAATATGCTGAGCAGGAGTCGGTGATGTATTGGTGCAATTCAGGATACATCCTCCAAACTATTGATGAACGGCAGAAATTCAACTTGTGCAAGAATGGCAAATGGACGAATCCAACGCCACCCAAATGCGGTAAATATCTTAAACAAACATAACGTACCTTTGATATTAGACATTTATGAAGATATATTTTACTATTCGCAGTAAAAGAATTCATTTGCGGTACGCCTGGAACTCCGGCCCATGGCCAGAAATATTTTTCTTCAACCAGTGCTCATTATAACTGTAAAGAAGGATACTTGTTGCACGGCAAGGACATTAGGAAGTGCGATACACAATTGGAAACTTGGACCCCGCATGAGATGCCAAAATGTGGTAAATTTATTTTATTTTACACCTTTCCATACATAAAATTACGCAAAATATCACTATTGGTTTTTTTTCAACTAACTACATAAAATAAACATCCCCGCTTTATAAGGACTGAGACCCTTGGGGCATTGTTGTTGTACTAGTATGCATGCCAAAATTAAATAGCTTTGCTTCATCTTTTTGGCTACGAGATATTAACCTATGCATCCTACTTAAGGAAAAACTGAAAATTTCTTAGATTTAAAAATTAATATAACTGTAAATTATGCAAAAAAGTAATTTACACTCTAAAAAAAATGTGAGGTTCATTCGAGGTTCTTCGGAAAAACTCCGCCCTTTTTTTATAAAGGTGCTTCGAAGCACCTCAACTAAAAATGGCGACTAGATCAGCATTACTGGCCTTCGAGGAAAGTCCCATAGCTCTAAAGGTTCTTGGAGTAACCTCTTATAGAATGTCACACTTGGTTCGAGATTGAATATCAAGAATAAAATCAATTAATGTTTAGGTATTTTTATGATTATTTGTTGGATTATTTGTTTGAATAGCTGCTATCGTCCTGAAAATGTATAGTTCTGTTTAAATTTAGGCCTACAACTGCTATGTTGTAAAGTAAAAACTGGAATGTTTGGCAAAAAACCCCAAAAAAGTTATTTTTCAAGTACCTTCTAAAAGGGTCCAAATACACAAATAAGGTTCAATACACTGAACCTTTTTAAAAGTACTTTGCAAATAAAATAGGTTCTTTAAAAATTGATACGGTTTAATACATTGAACCCTTTTAAGGACAATATTTTGAACGGCAATTCTTTTTGGATAAATTCAGTTCACGAAATCCTGTTCAGTATCATCCATTCCGAAGTATCTACGTGATTGCTATGTTCTCATTGTGAAAACGAAGTGATATTAGGCTGAATAGCTGCTTTAACCCGGTAAGTTAAAGTATAACTTTCAAATTTTGGAACAAACATCCAAATGTAAGAAAAGTCTCGGTAATTAATTAAAATATAAATATGCACGTGGTTGCATGTGTTCGTCCTGAAACCTACCTGTAGTATTGGGCACAATAATTTGATCTAACCTAACCTAAACTGACCTATTCACAGACCTAAGCTAAAACTTTCAAATTATGAAAGTTTTAGCTCGAAAGGCTAGAAAGAACCTCGAAAGGTTCTATTTGGTATACCTTTTTTAGAGTGTTGGAATATACTTTGAAATACTTCAATTATTCTCAATAATAAATGCAGCTTAAAATGCAATATTACCTCACTATATAAGAATCCCATTGTTAAAAAAAAATTAACTTGAATTTGGATGTTAGGGCAAATAAGATTTTATAATTCACTTGCGATTGAAATGAACGTTTTTAATGCGAAATTTAGTTTATTTCCCAGAACGTATTAGTTGTTTGGATATTTTATTAGGCGCGTATCACGTGTTACTAATTTGTTTCTTTTTTTTTCATTTCCATTACAAACTTGAAATACGAAAAATAAATTTTCCATAAGTCAACGAAAGTAAGTATAAAGTAGGAAATGATGGCCATTACGATTTTGCCACATTGGAATTTAACCTATGGATCAACCTAGGCGGAATGACAGACTTTACGGATATTTTAATTAATTTCGCGAGATTGGAGGGTAAGTTTTGGTATTGGAGAATCCAAGGTTCTCGTCACCACCGTTTTCATTCAAACTGCAGCATTTTTGGAAATATAAATTTTATTTTTGCATGACGATTTCACATTTTTTGAAATAATGAAAATTTGCTCAAAATTTACAAAAAATAATTCTTTGTATAAAACTAATAAGGAGCCATTTAAAAAGGACGTCCTCATGTAGGGGTTAAGGGGGGGATATGTTGAATCACGGACACAATGTGGACGGGGAGGGTGGGGGCATGACCATCTCGGACGTCCACTTGAGAAAAAAAAGCCAAATAAAATCAGTTCCCAGGATAAAAGGAAAATTGAACGTAATATCTCATAGGTGATGTGTTATAAATTGTAAAAGTCAGTAAACAAGGTACCCCGAGACCTGGAATAGTCAGAAAAGATTTTTTTTTTTTTTAAAAAAAAGGCAGGGAAATTCAATGCATTGATGTTGTCACGATTTAAAATTAATTCTTCTACTCGTATGTGTTTAGCTCAAGGACCATTTGCAAACTTTAAAATGTTCCCGGTACAAATTTGCAAAAATTTCAACCTTTTCCAAAGTCATATTTACAAAATCTGCTAAATTTTCTAGGTTTTTCCGAGGTCAAATTTGCAACATTTTCCAAGTACAATTTTGCACAATTTTATAAACTATTTTCAAGTTCAGATTTGTAAACATTTCAACCGTTTCAGAGAAAAATTTGCCAAATTTTCAATTCTTGATAAACTTTTCGACAGATTCTGAGGCCAACTTGATAAAATTCTCAACCTTTTCAGAGTACCTTGTGGGCTTCCAGTCCAAAAACAATAGCGTTATTTTAATTGATCTGTGCTGACATGCACAATTCCACTCATTGCGCCCTATGTCATTAGGGACCGTGGACCCTGATTTCGGATATAATTTGCATCCAGGGTGCGGAATTGTCACAGATTTTTTTTGGTGTTTCAGGCGTCCGAATAGTGGGGAATTAGGGGGGAAGAAAGATCCCGATTGACCGGACACCACAATGTGGACAGGAGGCAGGAGGTATAGGTAGTCCAATTTTTTGGAAAATTTTGAGGACGTTGTTTTTGAATGGCCCCTAATGTAATCAATTTTAGCTCCCGATGAAGGGTCCTAAGCTGAAAAATTGGGGGGGGGGGGGGGGTGGGAAGGGGTAAAAAAAACTGTATTTTGGTGCAAAAAATTGTTCTAATTTCCATTATTATTATTTCTTTTCAGTAAATTTGTTGGCTATAAATATGCTTTCATCTAACGAGTCTACATTAGAACAAGATGATAATTTTCTCGTAAGTGCTGAGAATTTGAACCAGAGTTCCACGTACAATTTGATTATGAGAGACGGAGAAGGTCGGACCAAGATAGAAACAGCAAACCATATTTTCATTCAATTAATGTTCGAAGAAGATAATGACTTCATTATGGAGGAAATAATAACATATAATAGATTAGGTAAGTGGGTAACGCGCAGCTATTCATTTTACCGGTGATTATTCCGGTAATTTTGGGCATGATGATGATAACGGAATTCGTCTTGTGACGATTTAATTTCTAATACATTGGTATCATATTAATAATAACTCGCTTTATACGAATTTATGTTAGAATCAACTTATGAACGATTAATGTTAATTTAATTATTGGTAATATCCGAATTCATAATTCGGAAATTGCAAATTTTCGAATATTACCAATGAATTTTCGCGTTATCCATCGCGACATGATACGTATAAGACGAGTTTTAAACAATATGAAAAATTTAAGTTATAAAGGGGAATTCCCCGATTAAAGTTGCAGCGCCTTCCCATTCTTATATTGTATTGGGTAGAATTCCATACAAACTTCGTTGAAGTTATGTTTTATCTGACTTCTGATAATACGAACTACGGTTTAAACGAGCAAATTTTGACGTCTCTTTAGGTTAGAATATGAATTTTAAAATTCATCTTATTTTTGTAATTTTCCAGAATCAATGGACTGTGGCATACCGGATGAGCCATTAAACAGTTTTATAACACCTTCACCAGATAAAAATATGTATACGTATGGATGTGACTATGATTTCACTTTAATCGGTAGTTCCGAAACGCATTGCGTCAATGAGCAATGGACTCCACAGGCACCAAAATGTGAGTGACTTCCAGGAAAAACGAGTTCTTTAATTAAAAGTAATTAATGAATGATTATTGAAATATCAGGCAAGGAAAATGACATAAAGAGAGAAAAAGAAGACATGTTGAAGAAAACATCTACAATAACCGCAAAGATAAGCGCTACTATTCAATCGTGTAAGTCATCAAATTAAGTTACTTGTTTTACGAACATTTGCAAGGCATTCATGTATAGGAAACTTATTAATGTGTATTAAAATCAAGTTCATTTTAAATTCCATTTACAATGAAAATTTTATTAACTTTAAATACATTTAATGTACATGTATTTAAAAATATCGGAATATTTGGAACTTTATTTTGAATTTTATCAACTACAGTATATGCGAGTTTTAAACAACAACCTCAAAATAAATTTTAGAAACAATGAGACCTAGTTTAGAAATGTATTTATATACATGTACTGTATACGTGTATTTATCACACTGACTTCAACATGGTATTTATATTGATTCGAAATTTGTGTTATATTTTTGGGAATAATGCTGAAATTACTCAAATATATTAAAAAATACATGTAGGCCTACATTTATGTTTGGCAGTTTCAAATATAAATTATTTTGTAGTGCTTCGAAAATTATTTCTGAAATTTAAATTTACTGTCCCCAAATAAAATAAACGTTATTTTATTTGCATTCGGGCCATAGAATTCAGTAAGTCTGTAAAATCAAATATTTCACGCAACTTGTAGAGAATTTTTATTAATATGATGCAAAATACTAATTAATATACGACGGAATTGTCTCGGTATAAATTATCAAAAAATCTAAAATACAAGATAGCCTAAATGCACTTTTGGTTGTTACAGTTTTTTTTAATTTAACCAAAAAGCAACATTACAAAGTGATGCAAATAATTTTAAAGTTTGTCATATTATTACGACAGTTTTCCTTAATATGTTATTTTTCAATATCTATTTCAGATTTTAATTTGACCATTACGGTGACTATAGCTGCGACTGTGCATATAACTATAGAAATTTCTATCGAGATAAAAAAGTAAGAAATGTGGAAATTGCAAGTTTTTGTTGATATCAAATTAAATCGTTTATAAAATCTGCATTTAAACGAATTTTAGGTTATGCTGCTGTAAAAAGCGTCGGAAATCTAAAAAGAAATCCGAACATGAACTAAATAATTTGGGGAAAAAAGAAACAAAATCTAAAGGTAATTTACTCATTTTCCCTTCATTTCATATTAAAAGAAACGCGAACCAATAAAATTATTATTACTTTTTAAATATTCTATAAATGTGTGAAAACTGAAACAAATGAAATATTTTAAGACTATTTTTTTTTTGAGTTATCAGATTCACATTCTCAAATTTGAAGCTAGCCTATTTTTTTTTTTTGATGATATAGGTTTTTAAATATATTAATTATCACAAAACGCACATTTCATAAAGCATGTACAGTTATATTAAAATATACTTAAAACTTACATGTTTTAATTTCATTAAATAAATACAAAACGTTTCAAAAATCAAGAATTTCAAAATAAATTTGCATAAATCAATTCTTTTTAAAAATGTGGCATCAGGCTTGATGTTTAATTTTATATTTGAAAAATTTATATTTTAAATATGTATAAAGTAAAGAAATGTAAAAAAATTTTTAATTTTATTTCAAAATCAAAACATAAAATCCAAAATAATATAATTATTTTCAAGCTCATTTAGAAATGCTCGAAAACTTGACAGTTTATCTGACTTGATATATAATTTGTACATCTTTGATACATCAGAATAAAACATATTAACCAGTTTGTTTTCTTTATTATTATTTCAGAAGAAGAAGTCAATAACAAGATTTCTGAAATGGCCGATTTAATGGAAAACTTTAATTTGGAAGCAGAGATTTTCTAATTTTAGAATAATTTTGATACTGCTCCTATTTTTTATATTGCTGTTTTCTAACAATATATACAGAAACAACGATAGAATTCCAAAAGCATATCATTTCAACGGAAGATGAGTTTTTTGGAAAATTTTTAAATATATCGAAGAAATAATTTTATATACAATGTTCTGATTCAGCATGTTTTTTATCCGTTTTCATTGTTTGTATAAACGTTTATAAAAATTTTAAACGTTGGGATTTCAATTTCCAAATAAAGTCAAATGTTTAAGCAAAATACAGTATAAATGGTTGGCATAATCTTGAATTGTAACATGCAAATGTTTTGATAACTTTATTTTAAAATAATGCAAATTAATCGAGTCATTTTTTGGTTTCTGAACCGCACTATTTTGTAAAACGACGGTTTCAATCAACGACCTGAAACGCAAAACATCCCGGAATATACAATTTCTTTCCGTTTGATATTCCCAGGAAAAAGCTGGAGTCATCGCATTTCCATTATGATCAAAAAACCCAAGGACTACATGTACATGTAGACCACTGATTACGAAAGTATTTCGACGAGCTTAATTAGTATTTAGTGCTACTAAATTAACGTCAGCTACACTCCGTACTTAATGCGTATTACATTTAATCGTAGCTAGCTCAAACTGAAACTGACCGGGTTTTGTTATTATTTCGAAGTGGAACAAAATGCGCAAAGTTAAGTTCATTTTTAAAGTGTTCGGTGCTGTCCTGCTTTTATTCGCTGGAAAAGGTAGGTTGAGTTTATTATTTTTGATTCATCAACATTCGGTTACAGTAACATTTGATACTGAATTGATTAATGTAACATAAAATAAGGCTTTCGCTGTCAAGTAAAGGCCAACTTTGATGCCAAGCAAGGACGTTCATTTAGTTTGAAATAAATCTATATACTTAAGCCTAATTCCACTTAATATGCTCAAACCACTTATTTCATTAACGTGATATCAAACTGTTAGAAATAGTAATATGGCCAAAGTTTGTGTTTCTACAACGGGCAAAGTATTGAATATCAATCCTGTTATAAATAGTACAAATTTGTGGAAATCATTCCACCAAACGTATAGTATACCGCATTTAAATACACTGTATATACAGTATTTCATGATTTAAAACAAAATTCGATAAATTTAATTTCAGATGATTATATTGATATGTCCAGTACATACTTTGAACGTCTATTACTTATCCAGTACATACTTTGCACTGTCCATGTGCATATCCTGTATACACATTTCACATTTTTGTGCATGTCTAGTAGGCCTACATATATACTTTGCACGCGTCCATGTATATTTTAGTACATAAAATGAACAATAATGCACGTTCATGGAATCATGTACATGTCCAGTAACATACAATGCACGCCAGTGAACATGTCCAGTACATTATGCGCACGTTTATGGAATCATGAACATGTCCAGTACATACTTTGCACGTCAATGGACATGTCCAATTGTCCAGTACATACTATGCACGTTCATGGAATCATGTACATGTCCAGTACATAGGCTACCTTGCACGTCAATGAACATGTCCAGTACATACTGCACGTTTATGGAATCATAAACATGTCCAGTAATACTTTGCACGTCCATGTACATGTGCAGTACATACTATGCACGGCAATAAACATGTCCTGTACAAACTAGGTACGTTAATGAATATTTCCAGTAGGCCTACATACTATGCAGGTTTATGGAATCATGTACATGTCCAGTTCATACTTTGCACGTCTATGTATATGTCCAGTACACACTATGCACGTCCAATTACATGTCCAGTACATTGTGGGAATGCGTTTTTTTAAACAAAATTCCAATTAATATATTTCGTTACGACTGAGATATATCATAGAAGATGTTTTGTAAATGGAAGATTCATATTTTAGGACATGGCTGCGAGAGGCCATTGATACCGGAAAATGGTTTCTTCAAACCAATGCAAAATGAATATGCTGAAGGAACGATAGTCGAATATTTGTGCAACGCAGGATTCCGTCTTAAATTCAATCATGTTGGAGAGCTATTCAACTCATGCCAGAAAGGTCGATGGGACAATCCATCACCACCCACTTGCGGTAAGTATCGGCAGCGCCATTTGCAACCTAGAAATCATTTGGGACGATTCTTGGAATAAATCATTGAATAGCTTAAGAAGTTTAGGATTATATTCTTAGTCCAAGAATCCATTTGCGGAGAACCTGGAGCCCCGGAGAATAGCAACTCCCATCATAATCAGGAGTCTGAAGTGGAATATACTTGCAAGTTAGGATATATATTGATAGGACCCAGCGCAAGAACCTGCTCCCAAAGTGGGACATGGCTGCCGAAGGAAATGCCAAAATGTGGTACTGTTATGATCTAGTTCATAAAAATTATTTTGTTTGTTTGTTTGTTGTTGATTTTAAAGTTGGACTAGAAGCAACTGTACTACACGTAGTATCAATTGTAAAAGTTAACACACAACGCAAAATTGTAGACATACATGTATACGTGTACAGTACAAAAACAAAATAATACAACTGAGTACATTGCATTACGAGTGAAAATATTCAGTTTGCGAGAAAAATAATTAATTACCACAATTAGTTTCCTAAACTATCTGCTAGCTAATTTTTGTATACAATATAACGGTATATGTATAGCCGTTAACCAATAAGTGTAAAATTGATTACGATTAAAAATAATTACAATTTCTTTTTTATTTCATATGGAAATTCGCCTAAATTAACATAGGCTACATGGAATACATTTCGCTGTTCAGAAAAAAAGTGTCATCGTTAGTTACAGTATTATACTGTATGGACGTAGCTTAAATTGCATTTTTACATATGCCTTTGAAAAACTAAAAATTATTCATTCACTGTATCGATATTTGTACAACATGAAGTGACAAGTTCATGCAAGGGAAAAACTACGTGATATAACATATTCACGTCGTTTTTCAATTGTTTTAGTTACTAACTTGGCTTATGAAAAAAGACAAGTGGGTCTAAGTGCGAACACCGAACAGATCGTAAAAGCTGTGGATGGACTTTTATGGACTTGTTCTAATACGCTCACATCAAACTTATTTGAATTTGGAATCGACATTGGCCAGGTTACCAGCTTCACGGATATTTTAATTGGTCTCACAAACGGTAGGTCCAATATAGATAAACCTTGTTTATTTGCTTTTCTAGTGGTCTATTCTCCGTGTGTGTTTTTTTTTTTTTTTTTTTTTTTTCAAAATTGTTCCAATATTTCTCTTGTTTTACAAATTGTACAGATTGTGATGCGATCATTTGTGAAAGTCGTAATAATTGGTGTTTTAATATGAATTGCCAATTAATAGTTAATTGCATTTCTATTGCTTCTAAACGATTGACTATTTCTTACTGACGACATTACAATGACACTGAGCGCAAAATGTTTAATTGACTGAATTAATTCCCCTTAAATTGAATTTGTAGGAAATCCGTTTTGATCAACATCATATCTGTCTGATTTTTTTCAAATCTTTCTTAGACAAATCTGAACCTGAACTGCTCAATTTTTCAGATGCAAATGACCAATTTAAATTTGTTCGATAGTTTTTTCAGCTCATCCCAACAGCTTTTCTATAGGCCAAAAATTCGGGGACAACAAAGTGCATCTAAATTTGTATATTATCATCACGAGAATCGCATAATTTCATATAACGAAAGAACAGTTACGACAGACTAAGATGATTGATATACCTTATTATCCTCCGCATAATATTACCGTGCTCTATCCTACGTGTTTTCCATAATTCAAAATGATATCTCCCAATTAGTAATAATTACATGTATAATCGAAAAAAGCTTTCTCGTCAAACTATATCGATTGTTGGCATTTGAAATTGTAGATACATATTATACATACATATATATCTTTTTTGTGGCATAAGAGGACTTTCATTCAAATTACCAAAATAAAACTCGTTGTTACCTTATTAAACATATATAGATATATATATATATTTAGTACGTCGACAAACATTTAAATATACAATGTCCCGTTTGTGTACAGCTTTTCATATCGGATGTTTTTACTTTATATTCATGGGATTTCTTCATATTTTGCTTTTCCAATGACGTTAAGAAGACTATCAGATGTTCGCGACGTTGTTTAATTCCAGATTACATTTGCAAATATATACATAGTTTTCTTTAACAATTGACCGATCATGATGTAAACGGATTTTAGAATGGCTACGAATCGGAAGCCAGTTCTACAGACTTAGCCTAGGCCATGAAAACTGAGGGAGATCCGAGCATTAATATATACTTTTGGAGTTCGAAGTTTGCTTGGAATGCGTGGAAATGCTGGTTCACATTTGTCTCAGTATCCAAACCAAATTAGAGATTTTCGATATGCGCTATTTCGCTAAAAATGATGCTTCCATTTTGAAAATGAGACTATTCAACAAAATTAAATTATGACGTCTTGATGATGGAGATTACGTCAGTAAAGTTTTCAACAACAACAAAATTGGTCAAGAGGATGAATATTCCATGTAGCGTCTCTGCAATGTCCCAGTGCATGGAAAGTATTACCCAAAAGAAATTCCAGAAATTCCAAAACGTGTTTAAAATAACGAGAAGAATTCAATGAATAAACATTATATTTTTTTGATAAAGTGTGGAAAAATGTAAAATACTTCTCATAAAACTCATTTCAGTCTGGAGAGACAAATCGAGAACCGACAGTCCAATGCATTTCAAGTACGAAATACGCAGTAAAATTGGCCCGAAGTGGTCATAACTGATGGAATGGACGAATTAAACATGCAGCTATAGGCTTTTTCTTGGCCTGTTAAAAAGTGAGCAATTAGGCAGCTATCGCTTTCGTTTCTCCCACTTTCTTGGCCTGATCTAAGCCTGATATTTTTGTCAGGTTAAGTGATACGAATGAAAGAAATGACTTCATATGTTCATATTAGTTATATGCAAAATATCTCGCAAAGTCACTTCATCAAACAATGTGGATTTACGATTTGTTGACACCATTTTCTGTATATTTCCTTAAATATCAATCTTATGGGAGAGACAGATTCTTTCTTTATCAAAAATGTTTATGAATTACAATAGTGAAAAAGAAAAAAAATCATGGATCTTTCTGTATTCTTTATATATACTGAATGTTACTGGGACTTGTTGGAAGAAATTCAGTAATTAAATCATCTTTGCAGGACATGTACCAGAAAGATCCACGTTTTTTTTATAACATTTGCATTTCGATATTTGTTCAACGTAATATTGCCTTTTTTATTCCCCAATCTGCTTCTCTTAATTTGGATTGAAACGAATGAGGGACCCCAATGACCCTGACATTTATTTAAGTAGACCGGGAGAGGAAGAAAGATGGCATTTTTAAGGCTTCCCCAAGAAGCGCAAGCATGATTTGCCCTACATTTATAAATACGTGTATAATTCTCTATACCCTGTGCCCCAGTCGTAGTTATACATATAATTAGGCCTAGATTGAGTCCAAGACACCTGTTGAATGAGATCACATGTATTATAAACTCAGCATTTGTAAATTTTAAAGAAAAAAAAATAAGGATGAATGTATAGATTGGATAAAAATGGATTTTGCATTGGTGGCACTATGTATTATCCCGTGTAGTTTTTCCACGAAATTCCATCCAGCTGAAGTCTGCATGCTTCTTGGCAGTGTTGATGAAGTTGTTGTTGTGTTTTTCACGGCGACTTGCGTCAAATTTAGGTTGATGCAATCGACGATGATGAATATTTTGGACTGCGAAAACTGTGTAAAGCGATTGCCAAAATCGGAGTTTGGTACAAGTCTCCCAATCACTCTTTTCCATAATGTATTTTTTACTTTGAAAAGCTTGAATTCGTTGCCTGGTGTTGCAGATCTATGACCACTCGTTTATTATTTTCATTCATTTGCAACTCTGTAAAGTAAGCTGAGGTTCCAATAAAAAATCAGTATGTTGATTAGAAAACTCCATTGCATCGGATTGAATCGATTAAAAAGGTATCGGACTGCAGTCAGATCTGACTAGTGACATTAGAAATAATTGCAAACCCCAATTACTTCTATATTTCTGCATTAAAAATCATACTAAATGGGAAACACCACTTTTAAGAGTGCACCATATCGCATCACCGCTTCAAAAGTGACACAAAAAACTGTCAATTTATCAGTAAATATTGATAATCAGTATAAAGGACACATCTGAGGTATTGTTGTGACAGTTGTGTCATTTATGAAGGGAGTGCGTTATACAGTGTACATGTATGTGCGATAGTAAATTAAAGAAATGTGTAAAATGAACACGTGAATTTCTATTTCCTCAGTGTTGTTATTTTTCCGCCTTTTTTCAATTTCGTTTTTGAAATAAGTACAGTCTACATGTATAATATAAGTGTACATGGGATAATAGAAAAGTAATAATCTGATATTTTTTTCTCATTAATAAGTTGTTATAAATGTTTATAGCTGTACATGTACATTACTTCAGAAACAGCTTTCTATGTATTTTCGTCTTCCTATTTTTTCTGTGATAGGGTTGACAACTTTTAAATTTTATGTGAAAAATTATATTTCTTTGGGAAATTATTAATTTTCACGTGTTACATTTTTATCACGAGCGGTTTTCTACATTTTAACATTGCTTATATACATGTAAAGCTTATCGTTTACTAAATTAATATTCTGATTGTAATTATAATAATAGATTTTATTCAAGCATGGAAAGGTTTAAAAATAGTCTTACACATGCAGTATACGCAAGCTGACACCTTATCTAAAAAAATGCTGTTAATGTCGCATACTGACTTAAATATCAGTGTCACGTGAAGTTTGACCAGAGGGGCGTCTTGTTGAAAGATTCGCGGCTTACGCACTCGTCGTTTTGCCCTGCAGCAACAGGTTGGTCTGTATTTTGTTGAAATTCCGATAATTTAATATTCTTCTAACGAATGTACAAACTTGCACGTACTTTTTTGCAGCGCATCTTATGATCGCATGCTATTAATTGCTTGTACCAAGTTGTACGTAATAATTCAGAATAATTTCGAGTTCCTTTCTAAGAAATAAATGTATGTCATCAGTTTATTTCGATAATGGCCTCTTTTCTTTTTTCCTTTTTTACCTAACTGGAAAAGGAGCTTTTAATTGCTTTGCCAGTTACTTAAAAACTTTTCATCTCATCATCTGATTTTACTTCTAGTCATGCATGTACATACACTGTAATGGCCATGATGACATCCATAGTCCATATAATGTATGTACTATCATGTTTAAAAAAATGACGTCAGTCAACGATGTTGAGAAACAACAAAAACTTTATGGTTATCTTCACTACCATTCGTGGCATGCGTTAATATGCTTGCCAACGCATTTATAATTTTAATTTGTAGCTATAATTATGGGCAACCACCAAGGAAACATAAATTGAAACTCGGTATCCAGTTTGTTAGCCGGCTTTCACGGAAACTCAAGTTTCAGTTTGTTTTCTCTGTGTGCCCATGCCCCATAATAATTCTATACTGATGCAAGTACAGTAGGCCCAGCTTATAATGTGATCACGGATAATGTTATCATCCATTTATTGTTATCAGAATCACTAAGTCCAAAAAACTCGTATACAAATACACTGTAAAATAACCGCTTATTGTTATCATTATGCCTCCCTTCTCCATACACATACTGTCCAAATTGATGCCCCATCTGATCTGAAGTTTGAAAATTTTGAAGAATTGATGGCAATTGATGAAAATGTTCTGGTATATCTGCCCCAATGACTGAATCTGACATTTGCCAGATTGTCTGTGAATCTAAAGAATAGCTGATGGATGAAAATGACACTGATGATGAAAAACAAAGTACCCTAGTTGACAAACCACCAACATGTGTTGAAATGAGAGAAATCCTAAAAAACAGCTTGGTGTTCACCATATAATGACTTTAAAATGCAGTATGAATATGAAAATTTCCTTAACAAACTATACTAAGAAAAAGTAGTAAGCGAACAAAGATAATTGAATTTTTGGATACTAAATAAGTACATGTACAATACATTTACATTTATGTACAATTAATAAAGAAAAAAAAGTCTTGTAATTACAGTATATGTATTCGTCTAATAGAATCATTCGGGTATTGTTATCAAAATAGCCTAGAACAAACGTGATCACATTAAAAGGATTCCACTGTAACTGGATATTCATTCCATGGCATATATAAACATCAAATAAATACCTTGCTCTTATTATATTAATCTGCATGGATATCTGTCTTATTTTGTGATGTTGGCAGACATCATGCTCGGCAGCATACAGTACATGTACAGCTTGCTTCCATTCCTGTCAGGGCATGTAAATGCATGAAATTTGTTTTGTTTTATTTAGAGTAAGTGTGTGACTGTATTTATCACTTACAGATCCTGCGTGAACCACGCCACAGTTCTTTTTACCATTCGTATAATGGGTTGGAATCCGTTTTATGCCCTTTTCTGGTTGCTGGTGTTGGTTCTTTTAGCCATATGGGTGGCATTATTCTGTGCCTTTTGGTTCATTCTAATAAGCATATTTACTCCTTGTATCAACTGCCTCAAGGATGTTACCGATTTGCTTATGAAAGGAATAACTCTTCCCCACACTTGCTCGGATAACATGATCCATGGGCGATCTTGTAATAGCATGTAATTCAATTCAATTCAACGCGTCAAATGCAAATTCTCTGGAATCAACCATTATGTAAAATGAAGATCACTTCCAATTCTATATTGCAATAAATATTTGTATGTTTTGAAACAAGCCGAGCATGATTGAGCTTTAAAAAAAAATTAAATACTGTACGTGTAAGCTTAAATTAGATGAAAGTATGCGGTAGGGCCGGGCCATCCAGAAATAATGTCACGCTATTTTCTAAGTTTTTTACCCACCCCCAATGTCACAACTTGCCTCGAAAAACGTGGAAAATGTTGCGGAAAACCTGGAGAATTTTGCAAATTTGTCCTGGCTGGGAAAACGTTTGAAATTTCGCAATTTTGTCCCTCGGAAAACGTGGAAAATTTCGCAATTTTATCCTCGGAAAACGTGGAAAATATTTGCAATTTTGTCCCCATAAAACGTGGAAAATTTGGCTATTTTGTCCTCGGAAAACTTTTGAAAACTTTTGCAATTTTGTCCTCGGAAAACGTGGAAAATTTTCCACATTTCGGCTCGGAAAATGACCTTTGAGCTAACCATGCATGTAGAAGCATTAATACTTTTGGATCGCAACAACATGACTATACGTTGAATTTCCCATACTTCTTCAAAATAAGCCATTCTTCCCTGACTATTCCAGACATTTTTAAGTTCCCTGACTTTTCCAGGTCTGGGGGTAATCGGCATCAGTCCATGGACATTCTTCCCAGTCATAATATTATTAAATGTTATGTGTGTGTTTTGATGCACACTTTCTAAAGCATTTTTAAATCACTTTACATGGAACACTGGATAAACCTAGGTTTATCATTGGCAGGTATAAAAACTTGATATCACACGTACTGTTTTATATACAGTATCGTAGAGGAATAAATAAATTTCGAATGTTTTATTTAATATCAGGAGTGAATTTCACAATTGCAGCACAATATGATAACAGTATACTGTAACGTTGCATGTATTTAATTTTATGTTTCCCTATATAGTATTCCAGTTATTTTTGACCTCCTTGTCCTTCCTCCGTTTTCGCAGGTACACACCATTGAAGGAAACTTAAAACTGAAACTTTACAGTACTTTCCAACTGAGTTTCCAGTTTCGTTTTGTCTTGGCGTGTACCCGCCTTTATGATCTCGAAACAACCGCCTTACGTACCAATACGCCACGGATAGCCAATCAAATTGTTAACATTCGTTCACGTGACCCAACAGCTGACAGATGCATCACTCGCGCCGTAATTAGAAAAAAAACTACTTTGGCGCTAAGCCTCCAATCACCACAACGATTATAGGCAACTATTGCCGAATGATAGGAGTTTAATTGAATGTTTTACGTACGTCTAAACTAACACATACAGTATGTTCGGTCGTGAATCTGAGATCTAATTAAAAGTCCTGCGCAGTTCCGCACTATACACACAATTAACAAACACGACCTGCAAAACTCGTTTCTGCTATTTAATTCCTGAGCTGAATATTAAATTTTTCATATCATTTTGGCCACCAGGCGTCATTAAATGTTCACGCTCGCGCAATACGTGGGAGGCTATATGATTCAAACAATGTCATGTGAAAACTCCTGCTGCCACCTTATCAGAAAAACTGCTGTTTATATGTCGCGTACGGAAATATATACTGTAGTACTGTCACGTGAAGTTTGACCAGAGGGGCGTCATATATCCTACATGTTGCGAGATTCGCAGCTAATTACGCACTCCACTCGATCGTCGTTTTGCCCTGCAGCAACAGGTTCGTATTTTGTTGGAAATCCGACAATTTAATATTCTTCTAACACATGTACAAACTTTCACGTACTTTTGCTGCAACGCTTGATCCCATGCTATAATAATTATGAATTATGCATTTTCGAAAGTAAGAAACCTTCGTCAATTTACAGAATTAATATACTGTAGGCTATAGTTGTCAGGTTATTTCGTAAATGTTCCGTGTTATAGCGACCAGATTGGACATTTCGCTGTGCACGATCTTGTTTGTTGTGTGAATGCACTTTAATTGTATAATTTTTTTTAAAAAATATAGGCTACGCACGTAACTGGAAAAAGCTTAATACTTTAAATTTGCATTTGTAATGACGCCCTGCGCACCCCCAGTATAAAATTTAAAAACTATTATCACACTTACAGGTGTATATGAATATGACTTTAATACTATAGAATTCCCGTGATGGGCGTGTCGACGTCGCTAGATGGCAAACTTTTAATTTCTTTGTCAGTTACTGTAGCTGATATTTTTGTCATTTCGTCATCTGGTCAAACTTTAAAGGTCATTTATATAGACATTAAGCAGATGTCTATTGTTCTCAAATTATGACACAATTAAGTCACGTGATTCAGAGGTGGACGACACGACTTGTTTATCTCCCTTATAACCCCTGGTAGGAGCGTTGTGTCATCAAGCACGGAAATGCGCAAACATTTTGAAATTTAAATTTGAACTCGTACAGCTAGTCCACAGATGGCTTGGAAATATATTCAAGCAATTTTTATCGGTGTCTTTACTATTATACTACCATCCGTGCATGGCATGCGTTAATTAGCTTGCTCAGTACATGCTTTAATTGCAAATTTGTGCCTATAATATGCAAGTAATTATTTCCTGAAATAAGCTGCATGGATATTTATTCAATGTCATACAGTATAGGCAAAAAAAGTATGGAAACTGTATGAAAATTGTTGTTTTCGGGAAAAATAAATGGTGGAAATCTTTCAAAGTACATTTATAATAACACTTACAGTACATGGATTATGTAACAATAACCAGAATTTTTTAAAAATAATTAAGTTAATTTTGAATTAATAAAAACGAAAATTCCACGACAAAAAAGTATGTGAACGCCCTCTTATACTGGTTGTTAGATTTGCCTTGAAAAATCCAAAAAGATCTTTATACATGTAAATGTTTGGCAAACACATTGCGTCAGCACCAGAAAAGGTTGGGACACAATAAATTATCAGAAGTATTCTAAATTATCCAGACATAACAGGACCATAGCTGATTTGTAACTCCCAAAATATCCTCCATATAGACTTTAGCATGGGGGTGGCAGTGATATGGTTTTGGGGCTGTATGAAATACAGAAGAGACGGAAATTTGGAATAAATGACTTTTTGCCATGGATTTTTCGTTTTTATTAATTCAATTAACTTATTTATTTTTTAAAAAATTCTGGTTGTTCTTACATAATCCATGCATGTACTATAAGTGTTGTTATAAACGTACTTTGAAAGATATGAAAGCAATTTTCATAATGTTTCCATACTTTTTTGGCCTAATGTACATGTATATACCTTGTATATATATATATATTAAACAAATACCTGACTCTTAGCCTGAATGCATTTTTTGTCCATTGCGCAGTTGGGCATCAGTCAAATAAATTTTCAAACATGACTAAAATTGGCGACTAGCTTCGATTGGAGCAAAGCTATTTTTTAATTTTCGACAGTTAAATTGATGACAAAATACATGTAGTCTCGAAGTAAAACTTTTTTAAAATTTCAACAATTTTGAACAATTTTTGGCAGTTTTGTGAATTTCATCAATCGGAAGAGCCATTACTAATGACTAACCAAATTAGTCGGTATAGTGGCTAATATACATGTACTGTACATGTATAAATAATTAGTCGTTAGTATTGATTGATCAATCTAACAAATTCCCATCTCTGGTTAAGATGCATGGTCATTCCTAGTTTGATTTTCAGATATGTTGTCAGGTGCTCATCATGCTCATCAACATTTCCTTAGGCTTGCTTCAATCCTTGTGCCAATACTTTAAATGCATAAAAATAAGAAACTTGGTTTTATTTAAAGCGAGTGTGCATTTCTCACTTATAGATCCTGCGTGATCCACACCACAGTTCTTTTTACCATTCGTGATGGGCTGGAATCCGTGTTATGCCCTTTTCTGGTTGTTGGTGTTGGTTCTTCTAGCGATATGGGTGGCAACATTCTGTGCCTTTTGGTACATCATACTAAGCATATTTACTCCGTGTATCAACTGCCTCAAGGATGTTACGGATTTGCTTATGAGAGGAATAACTCTTCCCCACACATGCTCGGATAATATGATCCATGGGCGATCTTATAATAGCATTTAATTCAATTCAACACACCAATATGCAAATTTGTATGAATCAACATTATGTAAAATGAAGGTTATTTTATACACTTCTAGTTTTGTATAGCAATAAACATTTGTACATTTTGAAGCAAGTTAAGACTGATTCGGAACTGAAAAATAATTAAAGTTAGCTAAGTTGTTGTAAGTATGCCTAATTTCAAGTGGGGTACCATATTCTGGGCATCCATTGATGCAGCAAGGATGGCAAGGGAGGCTATATAATATAAGATCCAATGATAAAAACTTAAGGTATTTAGGTAATTTTGCCTTTTAAAAATTGGCAGTAGTAAATCTCTTATCACGTACCCTTCCTACTGTGATCCTACCTGGAGGAGATTTGTGTGCAACTGCAACTTATCTTGAGTATCATTTAGATTATTAATTTTTTAAAAAAAACTTAGGAAATGTACCCACAAATGTTTTGCCAAGATTGCTTCAGTTGAAATTTTCCTAATCTCTGATTAGCACAAAAAAAATTATTATCATTGATAATAGATATATTAATCGTCAGGATAGATCTCTGTAAAACAAGCTTATTGACAATAATTCATGGATTGAATTGAAGTTTTAATAAATGAGCATCAAAAACAGTATTTGTTATACCAAAATGGCCTTGTTTATTTATGCAAGGCCACCTCTATAAATGTCATTGGATAAAGACTCCATACCCTCTTTGTTTGCCAAAAAAAAAAAAAAAATGCAAGTCAGAGAGATAATGTTTTTATTTTTGCCCGATAATCACAGCAAAATGAGTTAAAAAACAAGAATGGTTAGTGGTATACAAGTATAATAACAGCAAATCATTTTGATTGTGTGAAACATTTCTTAATAAAATATTACTTTGCATACCCATGTTAGAAAACTGCCAAGTATTGGAATGTAAAAATTAGTGAGTTTTTCATTTTATTAAAAGTTAGTTTCCAAAGTATAATTCCAGATGCATCGAAAAAAGCTGCATTTTCGTTTTAAAAACAAAACCGTTAAAATCCATACAAATTCGTTCAACCTCTCTAGTACGGAGCATGAGACGATTTTTGTTGGAAAATAACAATGACAAATAGCCAGCTGTTCGTCTCAACCTTATTGATTCAAACTTCTTTTATCGTGTACTTGTTCTCAATTACCGGTGTGAAAGTTTATTCTTTGGCTGAACGGACGTCATTTGCCGACAGATAAAACCGAAGCAATAGTGAAGCTGCTAAAGCCAGCCCCACAGGAATCACCCAACTTGTCCAAGAACTAAACAATCGAGAAAAACATGGACAATTTAGGGCAATTGTTTTCATGGCCAGTTGTATAGGTCTTTTGGTAAACATTTTTTTTTCAAAAAATACGTTTTGCTAGAATCTTCAAATAAAACTGCAATTACTGATCGAAAGCAGAATCGACCAGTTATAATAGTACTGCAAATTAAAGGCCTGCATGGTAAAGTAGACAAGTGGATAAATTCAGCATGAGGGAAGATGTTTTTCCATAAATCTAATGAAGTAAATTTGCTCTTTTTAAGCCATTAAGGAGATGCTGGACCAAGACCTATACAACTATACATCAATATTCAAAATCTGGAACAATTATAATAGGAATTTATGTACTTGGCTTGACTTTGATCACTATCCCATGAGTATTGCTGGAAATTACATTAAAACACACTTAAATTATGGATACGTAAAACAGCACTTCGAAAATGTTACGAGCATGAAATCATGGCATAACTTACAGAACCACTCTTGGTATCAACGCGATCTTCCTGGAAAACGTAAATTATTAAAATTACGTTAGTATATTAAATTAAAACCTCAATCACGAGCATTCTCCTATTGTCTGTTTAAGACTTACATCAATAAGCTCTCCTATCGCGTATTGTTTCATCATTGCTCTTGCATCTGTTGAATGACCAACATCTTCAAAAGCTTCTGTTGCCTCTTTTCCTGCACAGAATACAAATTTTTATACCAACTACCAGGAATTACGTTTGTCAATACGTGAATTCAAATGCAAGATCAACGTCCTTGGTTTTGATGACGTAAAATCAATTATAGAATCAAAGCTGTATCTCTTAGAACTATATGCTTTTGCATCCTTGGACGTCCTAGGGCAAATACAGTCATAATGTTTCCTGGGGAAATTAGTTAGGATAGGGCACATGGGAATTTTTGATGAATCAAGGGATGACTCTTATTACTGTTTTAGCCAATTTTTTAGAGCTATTTAGACATTTGAACACATCTTATTTTCAAAATACAATGTGCATCCAGTGACACATACATCAGGGCATGTATTCTTGATAAATTGGGCAACGTTGATCCCAGTTATTTCTAAGCATAAACCATATGGTAGTTCACCAAACAGTGGCATTTACTGTGGCAACATATTTTCAACCCATGCAACTGAATTAGTCCTCACACATCCTGTCTGCACTAAAGATCAGATAATGTGCGTTATGTCCCTCTTCATTAATTAACTGGACCTTTTTTAAGTCTTTAATTTCTTTATGGCTTTAATTGTGAGAAAATAGGTATACAACTACTGAATAATTAACTCACCCGACTGTTCTAGTAGAACTTCCTCACCACCTGGATGCTAATAATTAAAAAAACGATACTATTTTTTTACAATATATTTACACGAATATATCAAGGACATAAGTAATAAAAGATGAAATATTATATCCTTTAGCGGTGGCCAAATTGTTTGGACTTTGAAATATGGGAATGTTATCAATCGGGTCAATGTAGATTAAATGCATATGGCTCGACTTCTCATGCATGATTGAAGCAACGAATTGCAGTAAGTTTTAATCGAGAAAGTTATGAAACTTTGTTGACACAGTCCCTAATTTTACTTTTTTTGCCGGGGATTTTACTTATTCTGGTAATTCGGTCAGGCTACGCAAACGGCGGTCAAAAATAAACGCATGCAGGCCAACTGATGCAGGCTTAAACTTAAACGCAATAAATACGCGACTACTTACCTCTTCCAAGAATTTAGTAACATCATAGATTGTGTTGTTGATTACAACCCAGCTCGATTTGCACGAGTTATGTTCTTTGACTTCTTCCAGGGAATATTTCTTGACTTGTTCGGCCATGGTGAAATCCTATATACTCTCCTAACAAGTATGATGTGATATGAGAAACTAGGCTAATGGCACAGCCACAACACCAACAAACGCGAAACTACGCTCCCTACACTCGAAAGACAACTCAGCAAAATAAAATTCAAGGACAGAAATTTTCATCAACGTGACTCTCGTCTCGTGGACCATCGACAGGGCGAAGTGCTACTGTAGAAAACTAAACTAGAGACGTCTTCTTGTTATAGTTACGCCATTTTTGACCCAACGTTTTACGTCATGAGAACCAGCGGGGAGTGCTGGATTACGTAGCTTAGAATGATTTGCCTACCAGCAGCACGCTTCCTAATTTCTCCCGTGTCTCCCCAAGAGGTAGCTCTCCAATGCGGCAAGATCAATGGAAGACTGCGCTCTTCTAGACCACATGCCTGGCCTAAACACCGGTGGCCTGCAGCGCCCTCACCCGTGGTTTTTCGATCTTATCACATAAAAAGCTCAGCTGATTAGGGCAT
>JAQGAO010001375.1:0-24800 GCA_034697705.1 Ommatoiulus sabulosus
GTTGAATTTCCCTGACTTTTTCAAAATAAGCCATTCTTCCCTGACTTCTCCAGACATTTTCAAGTTCCCTGACTTTTGCAGGTTTTCCAGGTTAAATTGGGGGTGCCCTGTTTATATGGGTTTGGATTACTTGCTTATGAAATGATTTAAACGACGTGTAGAAGATAATACCCATTCCAAATGCTAACACCCCTCTTAAAGTTTGTGTATACAGTAGCTAGTTTGTCGAAGGTATTTCTCTAAAAGGTGTTTGACCGTTTTCACGATCCAACTGAGAAACAGATGCCACGACATCTGCTTCAGGATTCCTGACTTTTCCGGATGGATGAGGAAGTAGCAATGGCCGGCGATTAGCATAAATGACCGCTAGTCCAACGCGCAGCCCCGCCTAACTAAATATACCGGAATTAAATGTTCTCCTATATATATTCACGGTTAGAATCTACTGTACGTGTCAAACTCAGATCAATAACGAACGCCTGTTTTGTTTTTGTTGTTTCCTGACACGAAGATCCGATATGCATTGATTAACCGGTATTAAACTCGATGTGCGGCGTTATTATAAGAATATCAAATGGGTTATCAGTCATTGGCGTTCAGATTTGAAACCTAATTAATCGCATTTATTGTTATACTGAATTGGAGTGAAACAACGGGCTGTTCGTCACGCTCCGGTGGAACAGTTGCTGCGATTAAGTGATATAATAAGGGATTAATCATGATCACGAGTGACATTTCATTTAAAGTGGGTCTGCTCACCTTAAATGAACTGACTACCATATCGCTACTACTCGATTTACCTATGCCATATGGCATCCCCGCTTCAAAAGTGACACAACTCAACATTTTTCATTCTAAATTCGCTGGATTTGATACCTCTTAAACCGGAAATTGACAATTTTTGAGTTGGGACAATCCTGAAGCGGAAGTGCGATTTGTTTAATCCGCGAATAACGGGGTTTTTTTTGCATAAAAAAAAAAATATATATATATTCCAGCTTTTTTTGCTGTACAAAAATGGCAGGAATAAAAGCGCCGTTTGAATTATTTCAGGTTCCTCCCATCTTTATAATTAAAAACATGAACTGGACAATTAAAATCTCAAAAAAAATAGAGAAAATTTTTCGTTTGTGATCATTCACAGATGGGTATCTCCATGGACTTAATTGGATTCGGATGGCACCTGAGGTTTTCCCAATGAATTCTGAACATATGTCAGCATTAATTGTTTTAAGCCAGCCATTGCTGGTTGATTCATGAAATTTGATTAGGTTGTATATTTGTTAAGATTGGAGGTCTGCGAGGAAGCACTTTGAAATCACAAAATATAAATTAATATCCATAGGATGTGATGAAATCATTTTTTGATCAACGTGTATAGTACGTTACACAATGAAGCTGCCAGAAAACATTGTCACAGCGTGATATTATCGGGTGTTTTCATCGTGCCTCCACAATTCCAAGATTATACATAAATAATGGATGAAAGGAGTGAAGTCGAAGCGGTGGGCGTGAAAAACGAAAAACGTTACGATAAAAACTATTGGTTTTTAAGTCCTAAAAACGCACGCCATTATAAAGCCTATAAACGCGATGTTAAATTTTCCAAAAAAAAAAAAAAAATATTAAGTGTTGTTCTCTCTCACGTAAATTCCGTTCTCTATTTTTTTAAGGTTCGATTTTCTACATCATCATAAATTTTAAGTTTTAAATTTCTACTTTTATACGCTGTACTTATTTTTGTTTAAATAAAAAGTAATATTTAAATTCGGAGAAGATTTCTAAATTTAAAGATGGTGCTAGTTTACGACGGTCAATTTAAAATTTCGAACGGAATATGAAACTAAGTGCGATTTCGTACCGGTACTATAAAAAAGGACGCCTTAACTTTTTTTTTCAGTTCGATATGTTACATTTTTTTTTTTCAAAACAAAATAAATTTATGTTTAATATAATTTTACAAAAATATTAACAAAATGAAATCATTCGCTACAATAAACTTCTAGAAGAATTAAGAAGGGATAAATACGTTCTCTACATTCTTGGCAATTTTCTCAATACTGTATATCGAGTTTTAGATCCTTGAGATTTTAACATGGGAAAGAATGAGATGAATACGAATAATAACGTAAAATCTATTTCTTTATGTTGTACCGTGTTTAGAAAATCGCATTTTCAGTTTTGTAATTGGCACAGCGTTACAGACTTACACTTCTGTATAAGTAATGGGCAGACGTCCTAATATTTTTGCCAAAAAAAGTCGTTATAGTACTATGGAAATGTGCCACGTACGAATGAGTATTGGATGTTCATTTGATCGAATCAGTGAATATTAAAGTGCATCGAGTTCAGTAAACCACTTGCCAATATCGTGAACAGGAATGCATTTCCAGTGATAATAAGCCAAATGCCATAACAAGCCTTAATTGTAGGAAGTTTCTTCACATTTTAATAATTGATGTCCCCTGAGTAAAATGAAAGCGCACGCATTGTACGTACATCTAATAAAATGAAAATAACGGGGGAGGGGGGCTGGGAAGGGGGAATAAAGATAACCCTCGTCGCAATTTGGCACGTACACGCTTTTACTCCACCCAAATTTAGCATCTTTTTTGTATTGGGGGAAAATACTCAATATTATGGAATCTCTCAAAACCAAGATACTGCATGTATGCTGTGGCGGAGTCTCAGTGTGTTCGGTGTTACCATTTTTAGCACACGTGCACTAGATTTAAAAAAAAAAACTAGCTGTGAATTTTTTTTCCCCATATATTTGTATTTGGTAAGATTATTACAAATGTGTCGGAATTTCGAGTATTTGAATGCATCGTACGTCCATCTTGCGCAACATTTAGTTCATTGTTAGGGGCCATTCAAAAAGGACGTCCTCATGGTGAGGGGGGGGGGGGGAGGATAGATTGAGTCACGGAAACAATGTGGACAGGGGGAGGGAATTAAGGTGGTATGACCAACTCGGACATCCACTTGAGAAAAAAAAATGCCAAATAAAATCAGTTCCAAAATGCGGCAGGGGGTAGGGGGAGTCCAATTTTTTGCAAATTTTGCGGACGTCCTTTTTGAATGGCCCTTTATCTGAACTGCATGTACTAGTACATGTAGTACTATTCAAAATTTTGCACAATTTTGCACACGATGTTTTTTACATCGATGGCTCCTAATTTTTAATGCTCGCAATTTTTTTGTTATAAAACTTTCATCTGGTCACGCAGTACGTTTTAGCTTATTTGGAGCGTTTCGGTTTACTTTTAGACGCGGCAAATTGGGGGCGTAAAATGCAACAAAAATGAGCGAGAAGCGAGGGTGTTGGCCCATTTTTTTGCCATCATTTCTTTCGCAACTATCTTCAAGTTTAACGATTCGCCGCAAATTTTTGATATGCCACGAAGTTTCAAGAACGTTGCTCCGCGCTCGAGTCTCGCTTGGTCAATTTTTGAAATTTCAAGAAAAATAAAATGTTTTACATTGGACTGGTCCCAAAAACCCTAGTTAAAAAAGAAAACAAAGAGGAATGAACTAATGAACTACCTAACAAAAAATGTCCCAGTAAGGAATTTGTGATGCATCAGCACCTTCGTTGACACACTGCCCAATTAAAATTTGACGTTATTTTTTTTTTAAAAAAATGCCTTTTGGACAATTTAAATGTCCGTGCTCTTTTTGCACTCTTAAAGTACATGTATGTCAATAAAGCACGATAATGTTAGAAGTCTCTGCCCTCTCTGGTTTAACAATGAACAGACCAATTGAAGCTGGATTTAGTATACTCTGTTTAGAACTTCTTTTTTCCAGTTGCAAAGCTAAAAGATTTTAACTTTTAACTTTTAGCTTAGTTGCAAAGCTAAAAGATAGTAAACGTAATACTGTACAGGCTACCGTTTTAAGAGAGGGTTATACAGTAACTTTTCAGAATTTATTTTATAAAATTTGAAAATCGCAGAATTTATTTTAATCGCTTTGGTGAAATTGTGATATCGTACGTTTTTAAATGAATTTTTTTTAATCCAAACTTCGTACGTGGTCAAGAAGATCCACTAAAACCTCTAGTAACGTTTCAAATGAAGTTTGAATCACATTCACATTCATTCCGATGTGATGACTGACTTTTTTTCTATTTTTTTTTTCCCAAAAGGCACAAAAGAGCAATTTCTATAAATAGAGCTTATTTGTACAAGTTCGTCAAAAAACCATTCTATGAATTGGCTGAAATTCTACACGCAATAGTGATAAATTTATAATTTCTTTGGGTTTCAAATAAAACATTTTTCAGGTCCATATCTACGTTCTGCAATTCTCCCACATCATGGGATAATTGTGTATACTGTATTAGAAATAAAACCACACAGAACAAAAGAAAGGTTACTTCAAATTAGGTTAAAAAAGAAATGATTCGTTATAGTGACTAACGAGGTACATGTAAGAAGCCTGCCAACTATAACTACCGTTGTATTTCGGGAAAGTAGCCAATTCAGGGTGCAGAATTTTGGTCGGCCGGCCAATCGATATAATGAAACAACGCGTATAGTAGCCAAATGTGCCTAAGTCAAGTGTTGAGCCGTTTGTAACTTTTCCTGTGCAAAAAATAAAAGAAAGCCTAGAAAAAGTAATTGAATTGCATCACTTACCGCCGCAAGACGATTTCAAGCACATCTGAACTTTAAGTAAGAATCCATTGCAATCGCACATGTTTTTCGTTCAATTGGCGAAGCATTTGTAGGTTTTCCTACCTGTAAAAACAGAAATCGAGGAAAGGATGCGTGGGTATTAACAAAAATGCATTAGCCAATACTCCTATGCCAAGGGCATTTGAGACAATGAACGCGTTAAGGGAGGATAGGGGTCAAACGAAACTTTTTTTAAAATAAAAAAGAAAATATGAGTAATAAAAGTCACAGAAAACTACGTGCAATTACAGAATGCGCTGTTCAACGGGCGCCATTTTGGTAAAGCGATAATCATAAACAAATGGGACCTATAAACCAGGGTTCCCCCAGAAATTTCATTTTCAATTTCCTTGACTATTCCAGGTTTTAACAAAATTTTCCTGACCAATGATAATGTCAAAAATTGACAATTTCCAAAACTGACACAGTAAAATATTTTTCCAAATTCACCAATGAAATTTTGAAAATTAAAATTAAAAAACAAATTTGCATGAATAAATTTTGAAAATTTCACAATTTTATATTCAGAAAATGTAGAAGGTTTTGCAAATGTCTACTTGGAAAACGTGGAGAATTTTGCAAATTTATCCTCAGAAACTGTTGAAAACTTTTCAAAGTTGTACAGGGAAAATGTAAATTTTTTTTCAAATTGGGCCCTGAAGGGAAGAAAGACTTTTTTTTAAAAAAAAGTCAGGAAATTAATCACTGACTTTTTTTTTAAAAAAAAAGTCATTCTTCCCTGACGACTTCTCCAGACATTTTCAAGTTCCCTGACTTTTCCAGATTTTTCAGGTCTGGGAGAACCCTGTGAACTCAATCGCGTTGCCACGGTGTTATTCAAACAATCGTGATTGGCGTCATGACTACATTTTCCAGTTTTCGAACAGAACATTGGTGCGCACATTATTTTTTCTTCAAAACTTTTTAGTTTGTAAGGTCATATTGTTTGGATGAACATGGACGAATCATGGACATTATGCGATTAAAGGTCTTGAATTAGTTTCATGGCTATCAAACGAATTCATTTCCAGTTCCCGTCCTGGGCTATAGAATAATGTTAATTTCTTCGTTTAAGACGAATTCGGCTTTTACAAATTTCCGGCTAAAACGAATGCATTTTCGAGTTCCCGAGCAAACGCGCTATGCTACTTTAAAACGGACTATAGACAATGAAAGAAAGGTACTTAGTTATTAGTTCCCCTATAAAAGATGCAGAACCTTCCTATTCATATACGTGGGATCAGATGTCATGCCAACTTCGTTGAAACTTTAGTTCTTCTTATTCTTGAAGTCATATTTTGCCTGACATTTAATAATACGAACTATATGCAGTTTAAACGAACAAACGTCGACTTCCCTAAATATATTTCGTTGAAAGTTACTTTAATGTCTGTAGTTTATCAAGCATACCTGATCTTACAAAACCTTTTGAAAGAATCCAGGTTTATATACGTTTATTCACGAAAACTCATTTTGCTTCAGAATCCTGGCTCACTATACGTATTCATGCATTCATGCAAAAATAAATTCATCCCCATTTCATCCGCTAATCTAGGCATATTAGAACTATGAAAAGGACGTCTCTTCGGTCGATGTATATAATTGCATTTCGGGTCATTTTAATAAAAACGGATCAGGAATTCCACACGGACTAATCTATTTGCGAAGGGGAAAAAACGTTGTAATGGCACTTTCCACGCTGCCGACCAAAATGGGTAGCAAAACCCAATTAGTGCAGTTTCGCGGACGAAATTAACGCTAAATTAATTAAGAGTGACTTTCCCTGACGCGCAACTGGGCAATATGCCACGCACTTTTAATACTGGATCGCGTAAACATCGATAACATTTGAAGGTGCATTTTTGTTTTCCAGAAATGTTAATGTTCAGGTCAAAAAAATGCCACAGCCGTCCATCTTTTTTTTTTCTCCTGAAATCTAGGTAGGCACAAACGGCCCGGAGCTCATGAATTTCATGCATAGTTGATGAGAAAATCCGTAATTACATAAATATTTGATGCGCCACGGAGGAGAGGCAACATTAATGGCCCCTGAAGTTAATTATTCTTAGCTTCGACTGATGAAAACTGTGCGTTGACAACTTTTTTCTTTTTGACGACACGTTAATGGTAATGGAAATGGGCCTGCGAGGAAATTAATTGCATTAAAGTTTAAACGGATCATAGAAGACATATACATGTACGTCTGGCTGTTATAAATAGCTAAAATGCATGTTAAAGAACAAATCAAATTTCTCCTTGAAACATGTCCTCCGAAATGATATACTGTGTACTGCCATCGTGGACATATCATTCACTTAAAAAATTCCTATAATTAACTGATAATTACATTGATCGATGAAATGACCCTTCCGCGAAGCATCGAGCAGCATCATTTTTGAAAAAAAACACCATGAAGGAACTAAATGTGCCCAAACGAACTAAACTATAAAATTATAATTTAGGGAAATGTATTAGACGTGAAGAAAAAAGACTGGATCATAGCTGTGCTATCCTGCACATTTTTTAAACGAAAACATGTAACTATCCCAGGCTCTCGCGCTGTAATATAAATAATGACGCCATTCATTAAAAATGTTCCTTCTTTTCGGACATTTAATCGGGGTTTTTAGGACATACAAGTATAACTGGACATTTTTAGGATATATCCGAAACTCCAAAACTGCCCCCTTAAGTCGAGGAAAGACGTACAGGTTCCCCTCAGAAATTTCATTGTCAACTACCCTGACTTTTCCCTGACTTTTTCAAGTTTAAAATTTTTTTTTCCTGACCAATGACAATGTCAAAAATTGACATATTTTGCAAATTTACTAATGACAATTTTGAAAATTAACATAGCATTAACGTAATCGGAAATTGTTGAAAATTTGTACTCGGAACGTGGACAATTTCGCAAATTTGTACTCGGAAAACGTGGAGAATTTTGCAAATTTGTACTCGGAAAACGTGGAGAATTCTGCAATTTTGTCCTCAGATAACGTGGAGAATTCTGCAAATTTGTCCTCGGAAAACGTGAGACATTTTTCAATTTTGTCCTCGGAAAACATGGATAAGTTTGCGAATGTGTACTCAGATAACGTGGAAAATTTTGAAAATTTCTACTCGGAAAATGGGCTCTGAGCTAACTAGAAGCAATAATTTTGGATAGCAACAACATGACTACGTTGAATTTCCATGACTTTTTCAAAATAAGCCATTCTTCCCTGACCTTTCCAGGTTTTCAAGGTCTGGGCGTACCCTGACGTACAGTGTAGTTCTACGCCAAAAGGAATGGGAAGCGAATTGGACGGAATACGAAACTATGATACGAAGCTATGCAGATAAAAAAATACAAAATAATTTGAAAAGTTGTTGTTCAAATTTTTGAACTGAAAAATAAACTGAAAAGGATCACATCAGGCTTCATCATAAAGTGATGAAATGAAGTCCAATTGATGTTGTTCACTGAACCTTTTTTGAAATATGATAAACCCTCAAATACCGATTTTTTTCCGAACTACAGTACATGTAATTGATCAAAAACAAGTTTTGAGGTTTTTTCTGCACTGTAAGACGAGCGCAATCTGCAACTATAAACTAGGTCTTAATTTTTCCTATTAATAACAGGAGCTCCCTATTATCTGTGCAATTGTATTATAATGTTCGACGTCTCATTTGTGTCTCCATCAGTTAACGACTTTTGACTGAATGTTCTTTTTCTCTTTTATTTACTTTCAGATGCAGAATCACGTATGGATATCATTGGCATTATTTTGCCTCTTATGCCAAAGCTTTTGTGATAACAAAAATGGATGCACTAGTAGAAAAATAGAAATAGCCGATAAGAAATTATTGTTCAGGCTAAAAGGAGACAATGCCACTGGGCCAGAAATTTTGACAACAAATACAGCGGATATTTGTGTACAACTTTGCTGCGAAAAAAATGGTAAGTTTGCTTTGTAAATTTTCTTTTAACAACAGGTTCTTTTAGAATTTCAGTGTCATTTAAAAAAGTCATCTTATATACATGTAGGGCCTACTGTACATTAGTTTTTCTGAACCATAAGTTGAATATTTGCTCATCAAAATACATTTTTCTTTATGGATCACACTGACCACGTATTTTAATATCAAATTTCCCAACTTTTCCTGAACAAAATACACCCGTGCTAACTTGTTCAAGTAATTAGAAAATAAATGCTCGTTGTAGTAACTGAATTTTTTTTTTTTACAGTACGGTGCAACATCGTCGAATTTCGCTCGACAATGGTAACGAACAATTGCATTCATGCATACTGCCATCCAATCTCCAAATGCTTAGAAGACGAGCCGGATAAAAGCAACGGGACCACCGCAACCTATCAATTAGTGAAGGTTGAACGAAGGGCTGGCCAACGCTCGATCAATGCAACCACTGAACAATCAAAAAGTAGTCAAATATCATCCAGAAGCATAAAATCTAGAAAAGGGGTGGGTGAAACCGTAGTCCCATTGAATGCATCCTCCACGGAAAAACAGGCGGATATTAGGACAGATGCCATGAAGGACACGCAGACAAAAGAATCAGAATCCAGCACGACCAATTTGATGTCCACCGCACAGCCGTCAGACCTTGGTAATACAACGGACAGTATCAGCGCTGTTATGGATGGCACGGTGGAGGCTACCACAATTGAGGATTCCACCGCAAAAACCGATTACCCAGATTTAGATGCTGACAAAATGAAACACGTAGTGCCACGCAAAGGTGCCTCTGATGATCACCTCTGGGCCTCTTATTCCACCCCTGCCTCTATTTTACAACCTATGGATCAACAGCCGAGACCACCAATTCCAACCAAGCAAATTCAATCCAACAATCGATCATCTCCGAGCGATGCAAATGCGACCGAGTTCAGCACAACTTCCCTTACAGAGCCTTCCAGCACCGTTGATCGCCCTACTGTCGCAACGATAACAAGTACCTATCACGAAAATCTTCCTCTCAAGAGCTACGATAATGGCAACGCCACTACGAATGCTTTTACTTCAGAAGCAGCGCAACGAGAGCACGAGCCAAAATCTGTGAAACACGTGATCCAACAAACTATGTCCTCCAAACTGCCCCCAGTGAAACTGGTGGTGTCCGGAAGCATAGACTTTATGTCCAGCCACACCACGGTAGTGGCGGCTCAGAACTTGGACGATCTACATTTTCAACAGTCTATCTACTTAATCGTTTCTTTGATCATAGGTTTTCTAGTTTTGCTTCTCGTCATTGGAATGGTGCTGAAGCACGTTTATGGTGTGTGGGAACGGCGACATTATCAAAGAATGGACTTTTTAATAGATGGCTTGTACAATAGCAGATCAGCTATTTGATTTAAATATGCATATCATTTCGTCGCAAATGTACATGTATTAATAATAGAAATGGCATCTTAATATATTTAAATAAGAAACAACGAACAGAGAAATGTGCCGAAATGTACGTAACATTTGCCAAGTGAATAAAATTTTATGATAGATATTTGAAATGAAATAAACTACTTGGGACCAAGTTCTCAAATTAAATGCATGATATGGCTTGAGAATGCAAAGCCCTCACTCCACAAACAGAAGTATTTCCCCATGTCCAATTGAGCTCAATTTTAAATAAATTCATTATCTAATGAGAAAAAGTTTGTATTAACTGTATTATCGTTTATTTTAGGGATCAAAGCATAACCTTTAACCAAAACTGAGCTCGAAAGGGTATGGGGGAGTGGTACACATTTGCAATAGTACCGGTATCGCATGGCCTTTCATTTCTAACAGTGTTTATAGGTAGAAGTCACTCGGAGGCCACTCACTCCATTCCTAATTGAAAGTATTATCAATCGCGAACATTATCTATTTCTAAACCAAATAAGGATTCTCAAAAGTTGCTCGCATGGGTGTTTTCAACACGCACTCTTAGCGAAATATCCTCTATTCTTCGATCAATTTGCACCCAGCCATTCAAGTATGCAAGGTAAGAACCCAGGTAAAAAACAATTAAAAACACAAAAAATAGTCACAGAGTATTGGTATTGTTACGAAATGTAGCGTTTCGCTGAGGCTATTTGTGAAGTAATTACCACTTTATCACCAGTACCAAACTACCAGCTTAAACCATTAATAATTTGGTGTAAATATATCCATGTATTTGTTTGCAATGTATAGTATTTTTACGAAATAATAAAAGAAACTTTTTCTACATAATTAAGCTTACAATGTGAAGAAAATTAGAACCGAGATATTCAACCGAGATACGTCTTAACGTGAAAAATACTGAAGATAATGTGTTGTACAAAAACCCATGCCACTTCGGAATTACCATAAATACCACAAATTTGCACGTTTTGCATTGAAATCGTCGCCATGGACAACAGCTGTCCTTTGTGTTCTAATCTGACCTTAAAATTACCTACTTTTGTAATTATGAAACAAAGGAAGAGATTTTCTAGTTCTGAAAACTTAATTTATACAGACCTTGACAGACCAGACAAATACAGATTCAGGTAGAAACTAACAAATGCTTGCCTCTAGATTCTAAGACAGTTCTCCTAAAATTGGCTGCTTCTCTGGCAGGTGAAGTAGTGTTTTGACAAACTCTTTATACTGATTTATGGTGTATGTATCTTCTCCCTTATTATGAAGGTTGGTCACAGTTTCTCCGTATTTATGAACAGCATCCAAATGAACAATGTCCTCTTTAGTGCAACCATCAGGTAACGACTGAAGCATAACAGAGGTGGAAGTTTGATCACCCTGAAATAAAGTATTAATTATGCTCATTTTTTATGTGCTAAATTGCCTACTAAGGGGTGATATAACCTAAATCTGTGGTCATTTACATACAGACATAAACACTGATTTAATCATTTGATTTTATCACAAAATATACCGAATGTTTAAAAAATGTAAAGAACTCGGGAATGTATAGTTGTATATATGCTTCGTGATTGACCATACAACAAGTAGTTCGCATGCTTTTGTTCAATTCTGGTAATTATTGGTAGGTCCACATGAGTGTGTATATTTACACATGTGCATGTTTGCATATCTATGTACTGTATATAAAGAAGAGATGTTTGTGTGTGTGTATGTAGGTAGGTATGTAATGGCAGGTTAATCCGATTCACCGATAATGTCCGATTAACCGATTAATCTTTAACAAAATGTCCGTTTAACCAACAAAAGCGGTCATTTTGCACGCGCGATTGTTTCAAGACTGCCAAAGTATGATTCGTAAAGCTTCCGTAAAGGTAACGCTATTAAAGATTGAGATTTATGAGCGTATTTCAAGCTCCTTACTTCGGACTTCTTTGCGGATCTTATTGGGTTTTGTCCTACTGTGTGGGGAATTCAATTTAATAACAAATAACAAAATAAAAATGTAACTTAATGAAAAACAGTGTATTCCGATTAACCGATTAATCTTTCAAAAAGGACGTCCTGATTGACCGGACACGATGCACAGCGTAAGAACTAAGAAGTGTACTGAATGACATCATCAGAATTTTAGTAACGGCATGGGCAATGCCAGGTTTTTCAGCGGCTAGTACTGTATATTACAGGGAAATAGGAATATTTGTTATCATTATAGGCAAAAGTATAGTGGAAGTTAACAACGAATACTTTTATTAAAACAACACTGCTATTGTTCTGAATTAAAAGCTACACATAAGAATTCCTAATTCCGATTGAAATCAAAATAAAACTGAAAATAATAGTAAAACAATTATGTCAATGTTTTCTAAATTTTTCAACCAGATTAGAATCTAGAATACTGTGAATGTAATGTATGTCAATCAATAAGCATTAGTCCAATATATTAACACCTTCGTCGTAAAAAAAAAATACGGAACAGAATGGATTTCTCAAATTTAGTCATATTTAACTTAGTCTTACCTCATTATTGGCTTTCTTCATTTCTATTAATAATTCTACAACGCTTTTCTGAGATTTACTTCCTTCCCAAACATATTCCTCCATGTCTAGTTCTTCTTTTTCAATTTCCCATGGTTCCACTTTCTGAAATATTAAAAAAAAACTTGCAAGAAATGCAAAAGACAGATATCATAGTACATGTAGCTTCTCACTTTCTACCCCAACAGTGACAATTAATGCTAAATAATCTCGGAGAACACATTCGTGCTAAAGAAGGATTACACCTTGCAGATTTTTATTCATTTGTAGTATGATTTGTTTGCCATAAAATATACATTTATAGAAAGCCTACCACCTCGAATTTTGAGGAAAACATTTCAAGCAAGTTTTTGTACTTACATATTATTTTAATGTACTTTCATTATTCTTGAAGTGTTCTCAAAAAATTGCATCGTTAACTTACCCAAGATTCATGGTATAAAGCAGTCAATAAATAAATTCCGTAATCGTAATTCTGCTTTTTCAGAGGACATCTGTAATGAAACAAGATTTTGAATAATCATAAATAGGCGGCTAGGTTTATTTATGCCGCGCTTTTCAATTTTTCCGATTGCATGAACCATTGCTCCATCTAGTGCCACAAATGCGCAACACGTTGCCTTTAAGTTACGTGTTTTGAAAGCACGCCCCTGTATAGGTGTGGGGAATTTGACCATTGAAACAATTAACCCTTTGATGGAAAAAACGTATAATTTTCTCCACTAAGTTGAAAAAAATGGTTAGATCTCCCCGTTCTTATCTTAAAAAAACAACAAGTAATTCACCGCTTCTTCCTCATTTTATGGAATTGGGTGTGAAAAGTTAATCTCACCGACATTTCAGGGGGAACTATTATCATGTTTACTTATTATTTTAAACAAAATGAGGAATAGTAATGAACTTATGGAGGTATTAGGAAAAGCAGATGCATAAGTTCTACTTTATGGAGAAATTTGTTTCCAACTAAATTATATTTCTGTTAATTTCTGATTCTTAACATTTTACAGGCAATGCATGTATGCGCAATGCCCTTAGATTTGTTTTGGACATCTAGATAGCGATATTAAATGTCCTGAAAGCCCATTTGTAGTGGAACAGAAGTGCTAAGCGTGTTATACGCTTTCAATCGTTATAGTTTATGCAGCTGAGAAATGAAAGTAAAGAAATCCCAACCTTATATGTTTTTCTCCTTATTTCATGAAAAATTTAAAGAGCGTTAAAATTCTCAGTTTGACTTTTAAAATAAGTAAACATAGAAATTATACAAAATGACATGCCAAAGAAAAAATATATAATGCATAAAATTTATAATAGTCCTTTACACAAATGATTAGAAGATTTATAGAGTTTTCATAGAAATGAAAACAATGGTTAAGTTGGATATTAAAGAATCAAACCTTTTCAACAACTGCTTTCATTTATGCAAGGCTGCAAAGTCCATAAACGGTCATATTAATTACGACTGAATTACCTGTCCGTTATAACGGTTAACACATCAGACTGAGGATGATAACGGGCTCCAACAAGTCTCAGCATTTTATCCTTCGCATGTTTGTCCAACTTTAAATGCGACAACCTCAGCTGAAAAACAAGATTTAAGAATTATTATAAGATTATGCACATTCATATGGTGTGAAATATACTTGTAGTAGTTGAAAAAGGAGTCACTGGAAACCTGCAAAGAAACGATTCTTGCTCTCACATCCCGGACCGAAGGACCTGATTGGCAGTAGTCACTGGTTGTCACTGTCAATGGAAAATTCAGCTCACAGTCTTGATCGGTTTTTAGTGCTTCTGGCCATGGAGTGCAGAATTCTTTAAAGAGTGAATAGTAAAGATTGAAAACGATGCAAATTATAAGTTTATGTGTAAACCATTTCAAATCTTAAAAAACCCTTTAATTTTAATTTTTTGATCACAGTGTGTGCTGTAAACAAAAGAGAAGATATGCAATATCAAAAATAAGGTTTACTAAATTTTAAGACTAAGATTTTCACCTCACTGCCATAGTCACTGATACCCATTATCAGTGCTTTATAAACAACCTCGATAATAAAAATAACAATGATGAGACAATTCGGTTAACTTACTTCGAATGGCTGCACAGTGCTTCTTAATAGCAGGTGGCGTCAAATGAAGAAAATTTGGTATTTTCATGAGCTCGGCGTTTCCAAATTTTCCAGGTGGAACGCCATTTTCTCTGTATCCTTGTCGTAATGGTAAGGGAACCACAGATGGCTTGAAAGTATGAGCAGTGGGCCAAACGTTTGTCCAATCTTGATCAACTTGCATTTTCAAATAGCGCGGTGGTGAGATCTACAGAAATGCATTCATCGTATAATAATAACACATATATTGCACACATAGTTTATTAACCAAAACAAATAGGCGTGTGCTAAAGCCTCCAAGGTGAACTTCTACTCCCAAGATGGATCATTAATGTGCAGATGTCAAACGAAAAAAGGATCTACATGGTACATCCGTTTTCACTCTCCCCCAAATTAAGGAGCCGCGCCACTTAAAGTACGGTGTCAGCAGGCACCCATTTTGCCTTTTAATATATCTAGGCTGAAGAAACATAGAGATCTCTATATAAACGTTTTCCCTTAATCTCTAATTTCTGGCTTCGTTGAACATGTGCACACCAATTTAATGAAGCTAGTTCGATGCTTGCATGCTTACCGGTTGTTTCGCATACTGTCTTCGCTTAGGCCCCTTCATGGATTTATTTCCGTGTAGATCAAGCTTCCTAAACTCTCTATCATCTAGGATAAAACAAAAACATTAGATAACGTTTCGAGCATGATCCTTATCCGAAATGCATGAGACTTAAAGAACTTCAAATTTTGGAATATCTTGCTTGCCCAAGTCTAAACAACAAATTCATCAATTCATTCACATAAATATATCCAGCCTGAAAGTTCTTTTATATCAGATTTTTAAGAATTGTGGGTATGACAGAAGATTATGTAAATTGAACCATCATTATGGGGATGCTCATTGCAACCTATAAACATCATAATACCATATAGGACACATACCATCGGCGCTCGCGGCTTCCGTATTGTTAGCATTCTTGGTATCATTTGATTCAGGTCTGTGAGTATTGAAATTACTTCCAGAATACACAGAGCTTCTAAAATTTCGCGCTGATATGACGAATAAACGATAATTTCGTAGTAAAAACGCATGGCTCTCCACGTTCAACGCGGCCATGTTTACGAAGAAACTTTTTCATATAAAAAGTTTGAAACCAACTTGAAGCATTCCGCCATATTGGGAGTCAATAGGATGCTATGCATTGTACATGTACTGACTTAATTTGGGAAATGATAAAGCGTAGGTTTTTAATATTAGTCATACATTTATTTGAAACAATTAAATCGTGCTATCATAAAAAATATTTCATTACAAACTACAGTTTTTTACGCTTTATAAGTACTTATCATAATATAGTAAATAACTGTTATTGCTACAAAACTGAAGGGTATACGTCGCTCGATCTACATGGATAACCATGCCCACCAGTTTTGTCAGAGGAAAATCACCAAATTATCATCGATGGTAATTTTGGGAATTTGGGTGAACTTGATTGTCTGATATGATTTAATTAGTTCTGAAACTTTTGTAGAAATTAGCATCTGTTTGCACGGCAGTCTGTGTGATAATTAATGGAAATGGACTTTCGGGAGAAAAATTAAAAAAATGACATGGATATTTCATTTCATAGGAGATTTCGGTTAATGAATTATGAAAAAAATCTGTCCCATAAATTCGCCATGTGCATGCTTAAAATGTATTATTAGAATGGATTATTGAAGCTTTGAAAATCGTTTTTTTTTTTCCGTGATCCCAAATTGAGCGGCCGCCATGACACTTTCATTGGTGGCTGTGATTCATTAAAAAAAAGTATTTATTTGTACATTTCCATAGCTGTGCGGTAGCATTTAAAATAAACTTGCAATGTATTGAAATTTCAGAAATTATTAGTTTTATATATATATCATTAAAATATTATATAGGCTAAGTGAAAGTACAAAAAGTACACGAGTTTTTTAAAAGTTTCGATGTCTAGCTGATATGTCGATATATCTGTTATTACTACATCTAGAATAATGCGCACTTCAATTCTCATCTCCAAATTGATAAAACATTGACGTCAAAATCGTCTTTATCACTGTATCGTGTGGTACCAAATACCCATTGTTACCCACGTAGCAACTAGCAAGCCGAGCAAAAAATGACGTCATTTTGTTGTCACCTTTTGGTCAAATTTTATGATCAATTCAGAATCACGACGTCATTTACTTATGAAAAATGACGTGTTCAATTTTTAAAAATTGAGGCCAAAATCAAAGTTCGTCGTTTTGACCAAGAAATGACGTTTAAAGCAGGGACATTTTGGTCACCTTGATACGTTTGTATTTTATCCAATATTGTCTGTTTAATGAATACTGTAATAATCAACATGTATCAATTAATGACGAAGAAATAAATTTAGTAGTTATATTGGCTTCATAGCGTTAAGTTTCGTTCAGAAATACTTGTGTTTTAATTTAGGATTAATGCTACTCTGCTGTAATGCATAGCCGTATGTCGTGTTGCCATCAGTCATTTATTCTCAATAGGAATCAGGAATCTTTCAAAGTTAATTTCCGGAATAAAATTAAATATTTTCCAATTTTTTTTTTATTTCCAGAGGTAACGAAGGGAGATAAACAGGAATTGGGAATTTCTTAGTTGTCATTCCATTAGCGTAGTAAGATAAAAATGTATAAATAAAAATTTCCACTTGAACTGTGATATTCTGTGGTGATTGGAAAAAAAAGAGAGCACATGCTCAGTGAAACCAAAGTACAAGCATCAAACTGTTGTTCTCTAATACTTATCTACTGGAATTTTTTTTATGAAAACAACTCAAACAATTTGTTATCTGATAACTACTGTATAATTCAAATGCTATACTTATATTTATAACAAGAACTAGTTTTCATCGGATAATTTTAGCTGTATTAACTGTAATCAATTGAAATAATAGTAAATCTCAGCAGTACATTTTGTACCAGAAATTCAATTTTCATATAAATGACATAAGCTGGAGCGTCGCAAAACCAAATTAATTAGTGAAATTACGTTACACGTGTTTCACTGAATAAGATTAAAGCATCTACTTGTCGATTTCATTAAATCTGTTCTCGTCATGCAGATTTTATGAAGATCCACAACGCGGTATTTCAACATTCAAATTTCTCGAATAAAAAATAAAAATGCAAACGACATAATTTCAACTGAGAATCCTCATAATGGTAACTAGAGCTTCGTGCATTTTTCCAGTGAAACTCCCCTGCAAAATGGAAATTAAAAATTCTGTAGGGATTGGAAAAGAGAGCACATGCTCAGTGAAACCAAAGTACAAGCATTAAACTGAGGATCTCTACAGGTACTTAAAAATCTCTACTTTGGGTCGCGTTTTACCGCAACATCATTTTCAAAGAATTCTGCACAACAAATTCAGCACGATTAAACGTCAATTGTTTTCAAAATCATTAACACGAAATGCCCATTTGGAAATCAGAATTGCATTCTGTACATTGTAAAATCGCGACTTGAAATCTAAAGGTTAATTGCGTGCTAATCTATAGATCATGTGGATAACTATTTATTTTTGATTCAATGTCAATTAAGATTACAAAATTTCCTATAAAAATGATAACTTCGTTGAACACACTGCAAATATTACCTTAGAGGATCAAGGTAGAGCATCGAGAATGTTGCTCAAGTCTGTGCTGAGTTTTCTGGTGATCTGCAGTGCTGCAGCCTTTGTACTGCCAAAAAATGGCCTTAAGATGCCAGGAGATGATCCGGATCCAGAAATGGAAATGACGACGGTATGTATTTTTATTGAGTTTATGAAAATGACGGTTTAGTTTTTTCGACTGAAATTGAATAAGCTGAGAGCTAGACAAGGTGCAACCAAAGTTTTGAGCAATTTATATTTTTATACGCCACATTTATTTCTAGATGGAAATGATAAACTATTTCGGATATCCGGCTGAAGCTCACACTATCACTACTGAAGATGGGTACATTATTGAATTCCACCGAATTCCTTTCGGATTGAAATCCGGCTCCACGGGACCAAAAACCCCCGTGATCCTCCAGCACGGAATTCTTTGTTCCTCGGCTGATTATGTCATTAATTTCCCTTATCAAAGTACTGGTAAGTGTGCCGATTAAATCATAGGCGATGACAATGTTATCTTAGGCAGGTCAAATAAGAGATAATTAAGTTATTAATATTTTATCAAAATCCGGCTATTATTATTAATCAAGATTAATGGATTTCAGGATTTGTTCTCGCTGATGAAGGATATGACGTGTGGATTACGAACGTTAGGGGTAATCATTTGAAAATGTATATGTCCTGTATATTAAGCATACAAGAAAAGTACATATTTCAGTATGTATTTTTTCGTTACATTTGTTTCATGAAGGCAACACTTATGGCCGCAAGCACACATCGCTTGACCCTGATAAAGATGATGAGTTTTGGCATTTTAGGTAAAATCTGGAAATGTTCTTTTAAACTCATAAAAACATGTTAAAAGAAATGTATTTACTGAATATCTCATTGGCAGTTGGGATCAAATGGGCGAATTTGATCTTCCAACTATTATTGATTACATCTTGCAAGCTACTGCTTACGAGCAACTTTATTACATCGGTCACTCCATGGGTACCACAGCCGCTTTCACTATGCTGTCTACAAAAACAGAATATAATGCCAAGGTAAACGTAGAAAATAAGTCTTACGTAAAATATAATATAGAAAATGATAAAAACAGGCAATTTCACGAAAGAAGTTGAATTTTAAAATTAACACATGAAAAAAGTCAGAGGAATAAGCAAGAGGTTTATTTATTAAATTGATACTATTGAGAAAGCCATAGAAACAAATTGTACTTTTTGAAAATTATTTTTTTGAAACTTTATTGCATTATGTTAGCAACATTTATGAAATATATTTAAATTATAAAATAATCTATTTTACAAATGACTACTAGTAAGTTAATACGCCTACAAAATGACATGTTTTCATTCATTTTCTAAACACTATAATTACAGATTAAAACATATTTGGCAATGGGACCTGTTGCCACTTTGAATTACGTAGAAACCCCCATCAAATACTTGGCACCATTCGCAGATGAAATGAACGTAAGATTATTTAAACTTATTTCCTTGGATGGTTAATTAAAATTAAAGTTGTATGAATGTAATTTTTAGATAGCAAATTTTATAACTAGCTTGAATTCTTTTGCAGTTCCTCCTTCAACTGTTGGGCACCGGTGAATTTTTGCCTAGCGACGGAGTGATCAGCTGGTTCGCTCAAGATTGTGATAGCACCTTGGAAGTTTTGTGCGAGAACATACTGTTTGTGATATGTGGTTATGACATGGAAGAACTGAACACTGTAAGGCTTCATCAAATAAATGAAAATACCATGAATCTTAGTTCAGATTACGTGTAATAGAAAGTGCATACATTTTATTCGTAGACTCGAATGGACGTTTACGTATCTCACACACCTGCAGGAACCAGTACCTGGGCCATGATTCATTACGCACAGGTAAAGACAACATCAAAGAACATCACATAATGAACTTTAGACAAATTCTCAAAATTAAATTTAAACATTTTCAGGAAATTGACGTCGGAAGATTTAGACACTGTGACTGGGGTGCATCTGAAAATTACGATCGATATGGACAGGCAAGTTGCAAACTAAGGCTCTTTAAATTAGTGGGGTACATAACTACGAAACTCTATTATGAAACATATTATGAAAACTCAAAATATTTCGAATTAAAACATCTAAATTGACATGGTCAAACAGGATATTAAAAGCATATTTTAAATAAAATTGAATTAAATATCTTATGAAGTTTGCAAGTATAGATTTTAGTCATTTAAAATTAACATTTCTTAAAAAAAATAAAAAAAACACGTTGTCTTTATGTAGAATATGTAGAAAATGTCAATAGGCTCAAGCATACGATTAACACAGTATTGAGCCATCCATGAAGGACGTCCGGTAGAGGGAGGAAGAAGGGGAGGGGATGAGGAGGGGTTCAAGAAAAGTGGACGTCCGGATGTCAACTTGTGCTTAAACTCTTATCAGTTTAGATGATAAATTCATTGCATTGTTTTTATTTTTTTTGCTGGTCAATTTATATACAAGTTTTCTGATTTCTTCAGCTTTCTGTAGGTCTTTGGTTCACTTTTGGTAATATTTGCAACGTAAAAATTTATAGAGAACATATTAAAAATTACTTTTGTAATCAACATGCTGTTTTCAAAATTGGACGGGACATGTGGGGGAAGGAGGAAGGGGGGGGGGAAGGAGAAGGAGGGAGTTACATAAACAGGACAAAGGGGGAAAGGGAGTCTAACAACCTGGTAAAATACTGGACGTCCTTTATGGATGATCCCTATGTGATTTTTATTGAATAGGACACACCACCAGATTATGATGTCGGCCTAGTGACCGTGCCAACAGCGCTGTTTTGGGGAGAGAACGATTTGCTGGCCGATCCCACCGACGTGGACATGCTTGCGTATAGTTTACCAAATCTTATCGGAAGTTACCAAACAGGAAGTCCAGAGTGGGCTCACATGGTTAGTTTCGTTGGATTACAGGAATTGCTAGTTTCAAACACACATACTGTATACAGAAGGTATTTGTGCAAATTCATTGAATATTGCAATTTTTTTCAGGATTTTCTATGGGGAATCGACACTAACACCGAGGTCAATCCACAACTCATCAACTTGATGCCAAAATTTTAAGCAATTTTATTGAAATTAGCAATGCAAGCGATTTGACTGTCGTTTAACAGTTTTAACGGGTCCAATATTAAAAGCAATAAAGTAATTCATATTTATAAATTATCTTTGTATCAATATAAGGTTATAGAGTTTGCGCATGTTGGCACAGTTCCTTGACTTCTTTTATTATCATTGATTGAAATCGTGATGTTACTCGTCTCAACAATTTTAATACTGCAATTTAATAATATGATGTTGTGTGCCACAAAAATTCGTAAAGTCCTATTGTCACAAAACAATCATATTGCATGCAAGGCCAAAGTAATCCGAGAATGCTATATTAAAGCTTGAATCCTTTCTGAATTTTTTACCGTAAGATAAAACGATTCATATACAGTCATGCCCACTATATTTTCAAGGGGCTGAGTGCAAAAAACCTGTTGGAAATCCACGTTTATCAACTTGTATACATTAGTTACAATGTATACAAGTTAGAATATACAGGTACAATGTATACAGTAATATTAAAATCATTATTTTAAAATCATGATTTTGCGATCTAATTTTTCTACATGTAAGTAAATATTTTCAGCGGTTATTGCATGAAAACCATGCACAGGCTGCACCATTTATTAAAAAACTATTACGCACTTGCTGTTTATTGTTCTGATAATCCCTGATACGAAATGTTTTATTTTTGCGATTAATTGCGCGCCAATTGATAAGAATTTGCGTTAGTGATAAAATTCTCTAGATTTCCTAGGGCTGTATACCAACATTTCGATGAAAGCATTTTATGAACCTTGTAGGAGGAAGGTAAAAGATAGAAAATGTTGCTCAAGCCAGTTTTGAGCTTTCTTTTGATCTGCAGTTCTGCAGCACTTGCATTGCCAAAATATGGTCTCAAGATGCCAAAAGATGATCCGGATCCAGAAATGGATATGACAACGGCAAGTATTTAGTATCTTGGAATGACAGCAATTTTTTTCAAATACAAAAAAAATAAGAAAGCGAAAATTTCCACGATTGATTTTGTCATTATTTAATCGATGCTGTTAATGCAAATTTGATCTTTTGTAGGTAGCAAGTTAGTCATAAAATAGCTGTTAATTAAACATTTATTTACACACAAGTGTATTGTCACTTGTCAGATTAGCAATATTTCATTATATATGCAAAATGCAAAATATTTAATTATGAATTAATTTATTAACACGCATGGAAGTGGTAAACCCTCCCCATATTAAACCCTACTTGGAAACGATTTTACCCCAAAGTAGATTTATTATTCGTTTTTCTCTCAGAATTCGTTTCGCAAACATGTAATAAAACATAAAAACATAAAGAAACAAAAAGGCGAAACCATTTAAAAAATTGTGATTTTAGGGTCCATCATGACCAGACTGCTTAGTCTGACTTAAATTACAAAAAAAATGATCCCCCCTGCCAAATGGTACTATATGTGCAAGTAGGGTAATGAATTGAATTGAATTGAAATGTCTAATATCGATCAGGGGCATTTTAGGGTTTAATACTAATATTACTAAAGCACAAAATTCAATTACAGATGGAAATGATCAACTATTTCGGATATCCAGCTGAAGCCCACACTGTTACAACTGAAGATGGGTATATTCTGGAAATCCACCGAATTCCTTTCGGATTGAAATCCTCTACGGGACCAAAAACTCCCGTGATACTCCAACACGGAATTCTTTGCTCCTCAGCTGATTACGTCATTAATTTCCCTTATCAAAGCACGGGCAAGTATTTTGATCAGAAATAACCAAAAATGACAATGTTATCTGTATATCATAACTGGCAAATTAGAAATAATATTTTAATTAGAAAAATTAGAAAAGCTATTTTATCAAATTTGGCTATTATTCTTAATCAAGATTAATTAAATTTAGGATTTGTTCTCGCTGATGAAGGCTATGACGTATGGATTACGAACGTTAGAGGTAAATATTTTAACATCCATACGCTTTGTAAATAAGGTATACGTAAGTATGTATAAAGGTCCATTTATTTATTATTTTCGTTAAGGGAACACGTATGGCCGCAAACACACATCGCTTGACCCTGACCATGATGATGAGTTTTGGCACTTCAGGTAAAACTTGAATTGTCGGACAGTCGGTCCGATTCAGAAGAGCATGCAAAAACAGTATTACTTTCCGATTTTATTTATTTATTTTTCTCACTGTCAGTTGGGATCAAATGGGTGAATTTGATCTTCCAACTATTATTGATTACATCTTGCAAGCAACTGCTTATGATCAGCTGTATTATGTTGGCCATTCCATGGGTACTACAGCCGCTTTCACCATGCTGGCTACCAAAACAGAATATAATGATAAGGTATAGATGTAAAATGATAAGAGTACATGATAAAAACTAATAAATTAGAATTCAATATCTTAGAATTTGAATAGCCATAAGTTATAGAATAACTCTCGTCTTTTAATACTAAAGAGGAATTAGACATAATGTAATTTGACAAACTATTTCTAAGCTAGAGGATATGATTAATTAATAAAAAATAAATAACACGATAAAAAGTAGAAGTTTTTTAAAGCTTTATTTTCAATGGGAACCCACAATTACGCATGATTGTGAAAGGCGCTCTGGTAAAAATATGGTGCTATAAATTTTATGAAACAAGTCTAAATTATTCGTTTGTAGTCCATATGATTACAACACAATGCAATTACAAAGTATATCATTAATTATTATCGCCATGGAATAAACAAGGTTGTTAAGTTAAAACATTAATTACAAGAATTACCATTTTTATTACAGATTAAAACTTATTTGGCAATGGGACCTGTTGCAACGTTGAATTACGTCGAATCCCCGATCAAATATCTAGCTCCATTCTCCGATGAACTTAACGTAAGATAACATGTATTTTAAACTTATTTTACACGTGCAATTTAAAATGAATATAGACTAGAAAAATCGTGTAGGCTGCAAACGATGCTCAAGTCTGAGATGTACTGATATGGGGCCATCCAGAAATGACCCCTATGTCACAATTTGTCACAAATTTCCAGAACCTCCCCCCCCCCTTTCAAAATAATGATGTCACGATTTTTTCGATCGGCAGTTAGTACACCACTAAAATAATAAGCTATTAAGCTTATATGTAAAACGAAAATTGAATGTGCTGAAACATATATGAACACTCGTAAAATGAAACGAAATTAATTATGGCGCATTCCAATAGTTTACACTAGTGCAGTGCAGTGTCTTGCCAGTGCAACTTAATCACGTGACTTTTTTTGTTCAATGCAATCTCATGACGTCATAATCCGCCATGTTGGATGCACTGACTACACTGGCTCTTTCGACGGT
>JAQGAO010001376.1:0-24795 GCA_034697705.1 Ommatoiulus sabulosus
CAGAGCGTCGTTAGAGGCCTTTCAATAGTTCCTTAGAAATCCGCAAGAGGATCTGATTAGCAAAAGGGTCAATTGGTGTTTGCCCCTATTTTCAAAACACTAACTTCAAATAATTGCCAATAAAAACGAAACCAGTTCAATACATACAAGCAAGCCATGCTCTTCGTTTACAGTTTAAAAATTATACTTTCGAATTTCGTTGAAAAAATAGTCTTAGGTAAAAGGGGAAAAGTTTAAACCATCAATGGATAGAGCACCCATGACATTCTATCTAACGACACAAACAGAATTTTCACATCTCTAACGGTTAAGAAAAAAACTTAGGTGTCATTGACTTCTGGTCCGCCCTGTATACACATTTGTGTAATAATAAAAGTAGTGGGTAGGCTACATTATTTTAACCTTTTATCAGCAGCATAGCAAATTGCCTGGTTGCAAGGTATTGTCCAAGGAGTAGTTGTCCATATCAACGCATATGTCGGCTTATGGATGTCCATTGCTGCTACATTTTCCACCTTACACCGGAAAAAAACTGCCAAACTATGTATAAAGAATTCAAATCGGTATTGAACTGAAACATTTTTTATTAATATCTACGAAGGTAAATTAGCAATCATTTTATACTTAGCTTACCTCTTATGGTCCATATATTCTATTTCAGCCTCTGCTAGTGCTGTTCTGAATTTTTTTGTTTAGAAATTTTAGAGTTATAACCTATTTCAATTTGCAAATGGAAATAGAAATTTGCTACCTTGTGGAATATGACCAGAAAACAGGTTTAAAATCTCTATATATAAAACCCTAGAATATAGAGAATGTAAAAATTGTCTTAAAACAAGCTAACATGATAATTTTACAAAATCCTCTCAAATTTTGTTACCTTATCATATAGCTGATGAAACAGCAAAAGTTGCTGTGTTATATAATCTACATTATAAGTGTAATAGCAGTTGTTCCAATTGGCCATTACACCCCATCGCTGAAATGCTACCATTTGCTCACTAGACGACTTCTCCGCAAAAGTTCTAGCTGCCAAAACATAATGAAGAAATCAATGGACATGTACATGAAATGCATCACCCTGAAAAACTGAAAAAAACTGGAAATCAACAACTTGAATAAATTGTCTAACCTTTTTTCCGCACTTGCAAAACATCTTGTGTTGACATGGAAACATAAGTATGATTATTGTTTTCAGATGCTAAAGCCTTCAATTCGATGGGTAGGCCGTGACAGTCCCATCCAGGAACATAGTGAACTTTATATCCCCGCAATAATTTGTACCTGTTTATCATGTCTTTTAAAACCTGCAAAAATTGGGCATGTGCCAAAATTTATGGTGTTACATGCTAATAAAACCGAACAGTTTATGCGTTTACATTGTCAATTTTCGACTTGGTCAACAATTGTCTACAATAATATAAATTAAAAACGCAGTATGAAGAAATCAAATTGAAAGTCTGTTGAAATGTTTTCAAGAGCTTGATGAAATGTTATCATTTATTGTAGAATGAGCATTGTAAATTCAAATATGTGAGTCTATATGAAATTTATTCTATGAGTAAAATACAGTTCTAAAAAACTTTGCAAGAGCCTGTATTACGTTACATGGAGTACTTGAGCCTAGTGAGGCACATGTTTAGGCCTCTCGAATATCTTCTATAAGGCAACAACTACATTTAGGTTACAGCTATTTGTGAATAAAATCGGTTTTAATCTTTAAAAAATATTATTATAAACATTCCATCCAATAGACAAGTTCGCCATGCCATCAAAATAAGTGCACATACCAATAGTGGTACATGAATGCATTCATCAAATAAATGATATTGCCAGTGTATACATTAGAACAAAGTTTATGTGAATTGGGTTCTAACAATTTTGGACATAAAGGGGATTTACACTCATTTAGAAGACACGGCGACTCTGTTCAGTGGTTTGGACATCTCCAACAGCCATGACAAGAAAGGACATGTGTTTTTTCAGCAGATGTAATGTTAGGGTGATAATTTTTAAAATTAAAGACTATCAAGTTAACAAATGGATTTAGGCGAGATTATGATCAGGATATCTCCAGTGATAAGTCGATGCTAATTTCACTCTTAAAATTTATTTAAATTCTTTAACTGAACTGAACTAAACTGAAATTGTAGCCCCTCGATATCATCTCTTTCATGTTCCTGTTTTAGGGCCCACCATTTACCCAACAATCTCTTTGCCGCCTGAATGGAACCGTCTCGCCCCGAGCCACCTGAAAACGCATGCCTCATAGGTAGCCCGCTGGGTGGCGCTAGTGTTTTTCGGGTGCCAAGCGACTGACAACGGGTTCACTATGGTTCCACCCTTTGGAAATAAAACTATATACGGCATGTGATTACTATGTATACGTTTCAATTTACATGACGCTCGTAGGTGCACCCCAAGGAAACCATGGTGACGTAACTGGAAACTGCAAATTTCTGAGAAAGAATTCTGGATGACGTATTCTATAAAACCTTATGCTGTATCAGAGGTTTTCCTGAACACCAAAAAGCCATTATTGTATTCTGGATGAGGTATTCAATAAAACCCTACCTCAGAGGTTTTCCATAACACCAAAAAAGGTGGAGTATTTGTGACAAGTCAGAACACCTTTTTCGTTGTTCTGAAGTACATGAACCTTAATTTCTAAAAGTGCGGCATTTCATATACTGTGCCACAGAAATTCAGCGCAACCTTGCTCTGCTCAGAGCGCCCTTCGGCGATCAGGGAGCAGTTGCATAATCTCCCAACCCTCAAAAAAGATAAGAGTGCAGTTGGGTGTACACGACATGGACACTTGCACGAAGCGCGCATCCAATTTCACCTCGCAAGCCCGCAGATTTAACAATGTTTACACTGCGTGCAACAACAAATCATTAAAAATGCTAATTAAGCCCCGAAATTAAAATAAGCGCCAACAATGGAAGAAGCCCGAAGAGAAAATTAAAACGTCGACGTCGCGGGGTGCAAAAACCCAATCAGCAATTTATGCGCGTCTTTTCGCTGCGTTTTGCAGAACACCAGCTATTATAGCGCATGCCTCGAATCAAGGTAAACCAAAACTGACATCAGGCTATCAAAGCACTCGAAGGCTGCTGACTCCAACTGAGTGATCCTATATAAGGGTATCATTAAAAACAACTAACATGATGTCCAGACGTCCTCTCGGTATTTGAATATTTTTAATAACTACACTTTTCATTTTATATTATTAGATTTTCAAACTACACGTAGCTTACATTTACAATCAAAACTAACTAATCAGGGCTCCCCAGACCTGGAATAATCGGGAAATAATGATTTATTTTGAAATAGTCAGGGAAATTCAGCGTATTAATGTTGTCACAATCCACAATTAATGCTTCTACGTGGTTAGCTCAGGCGTTTGCAAACTTAAAAATTTCTCCAGTAACAAATTTGCAAAATTTTACACGTTTTCAGATGACAAATTTGCAAAGTTTTCAAATTCTTTCATTTCAAATACAAATTTGCAAGATTTTCAACCTTATTCAAGCCCAAATTTTCAACTACATTATATTTTCGAGGATACATTTGCATAATTTCTAATCTTTTCCGAGGACAAATTTTCAAAACTTTCAACATTTTACGAAGACAAATTTGAAAATTCTCCTGCTAACTTTGTAAAATTGTTCCAAATTATCATTAGTAAATTTTGCAAAATATTGAAAATTTTTATGTGTCAATTATGCAAAATCGTGAATAACACTGGGTATATGTCTATTTTGGACGGTCATTGTCTTGCTCAGTAAAATTTCTTTAAAAACCTGAAAAAATCAGTAAACTTGAATACGAAATTTATGAGGGAACCCTGATAATGATTTATAATTTTACCTTAGCGGTCTGCGAAATTCTTTTTTTTACAGGTCCGCAGGGGTAAAAACGTTGAGAAAAACTGGTCCAGGTAATGTCAGCTGAAGCAAGTTCTGCAAGGAACTTCAGCAGAGCAGTTAGCAGAAATGCGTTCGAAACCGAAAGTCACGTGGCAGATCTAACCAATGCCAATGCTAAGGCAACCAAAAACCAGATGGGGAATTTCGTGTTTGAAATGGAACACTACAGGGATTTCGTTTGACGAATGGCGGCACTTACGGAGGTATTTTGGTTAATGAATTTCGTCAAGCATCGGGCTCTACGGTCCAAACTGACGCAATATGGGCTACCAAACATCCCTTTGGGGTTCCTCTAGTTATGATTAGCGAGTTAGTTCTGGTTGAATTAGAAGAGGATGATGTCTACCATCCCACGTGATATGGCACAGTATGTAAACAGTCGTGACCGATTCTACGGAGACCTCAAATGACAAACTCCTGAAACATCAGTTCAAGCCGTTTAAAGAGTGGTAGATCGAAACAAATGATATTTTAACAAAACTCTTGAATTTCATCGCAATTTTTTTAAAAGAACACATCTCTACATTCGAAATGCTAATCGCATCAAGTTCTTTACGATTTTAGTCATATGTCATAATATAAGCAGATTTGCTATGGTGGCGTCACTTTTCCCAATACCTTCAAATTCAATAACGCAGAGGTTCTTTGTAACAATGGAATGGGAAGTATTGCAACCAACTTGCGATAACCTGCTAATAACTTGCGACAAAATGCGATTAGCATTTCCAATGTAGAGATGTGTTCTTTTAAAAAAAAAAATTGCGATGAAATTCAAGAGTTTTGCATATATTTTTAAGAAAAAAAAAAACATTCTCAACTGAAACTAAGCGCAAAGCATTTCAGCCCACTCTCTAAAACGCTGGTAGGTGGCGCCACCTACCAGAAAAACCATTCACTTGCCAATATCGGAAAAGTGGCCCGAGGTAAGAACTAAGTCCGAGTTAGCGACCACCGAAAGAGAACTGGGCAAAATGGAGCTATAAATAAATGCACGGACATGATATCGACAGATTTGCAATCAAACTGGATTTAGCCACGCGCTTTAGGCGGCTTAAAGCCTTAACAGGCCTAAAGCCATAAAAAGGCCGAGAAAGCGACAATGTCTGCGTCTCGACCCAGAATCGGCAATAATTTCTGAACAACCAAAATGATAAGGGTCAGAATGATAAGTTTTTTTGTGAATGTCTCGTCGCGAAGCTATACGGCGCTTCCGTTTTTCAGCGTCAACATCCAGCAGCGCCATCAGTTGGATGACCTTGATATACAGTACAAACAAACTGATAGCGCATCCCAGCGTCCAATACAACGAATGTTACATATAGCCTACGATTAGTTTAAATTATTAGTTTTATTGTTCAAATTTGGTACAGGCAAACCTCGCTTAAAGAACACTCCGCTTACGAACCATTCACATGTAATGCCATTCCTTTTATTATAATAATAATAATAATAAATGCTTTATTCCAGTTTAGGAAAAGGCATAGAAGGGATGTATAGACATCACTTACATCTACCCCAGAATACAATCACAATACAATCAGAATGCATAGAAATACATTACGGGTGTACAAGACTCAATATTATCCTGGATTTATAGGATAAAAATGCTAATTGCATGAAGTTTCCTTACGATTTTTAGTCATATTTCTCAATATAAGCAGATTTGCTATGGTACTGAAAAGTGACGTCACGTTTCCCAATAAAGCCTGTTCTCAAGCAGGGTTCCCCCAGAAATTTCATTTCCAACTTTCCTGAATTTTCCAGGTTTTAAAAAAATTTCCCTGACCAATGATAATGTCCAAAATTTTACATATTACTAATGCCAATTTTGAAAATAGAAAAATTGAAAAATCAAAAAAAAAATATGTACTCTGAAAACCTGGAAAATTTTGCACATTTTTACTCAGAAAATGGGTCCTTAACTAAACACGTAGAAGCATTAATTTTGGAATGCAACAACATAACTACGTTGAATTTCCCTGACATTTTCAAAATAAGCCATTCTTCCCTGACTTCTCCGACTTTTCCAGGTATGGGGGTAATCTGTCAAGTTACAAACATATCTCCGCTGTCAGTAACATACAGTGTGTACCTTGCTTGAACATGGGTCCTTTTCAACTCCTGTCAAAAAAATGACTATTATATGATCCATGCCCATTGCATGCAAACTGGAAGGATCCCAACACACTGTTGAAATTTACGGGCATATTTGAAAGTAAATAAGAAGGTCGAAACGATTCCCCTCCCCCTTTATTTCCAAGCTCGTTTCTCAGTACTCTGTATGCTGCATTCAATTCAATAACATTGAATACAGTATGTTTAATCAGAAAAAGAATAAAAGTCTTTCCAATTGACCAGATTTTTCAAAAACTTGAAAAGTTTGACCAGTCAAGGAACGAATTAACTATTTTTAAGTTGATTACCATGTTCTTTATACGAATATTCAAGTTAAGACAGGGCTTTTAGGAACCAGTATTGTTGGTTCAAGGATGGTTCATGATGCACAAGTCACTGACATTATTTTTCCAGCAAGAACATTGCTCCATGGACGTACCATAAAAGTGTCATGGCGTCTTCTCCGTTTATCGTGGAAAATGTTATGACATGCAATACTGCGCGTCAAAATCAAGCGTTCGGATTCCATACTGCGTTCAGATTATTTCCAGAACATCTTTTGAACAACATATTCTGCTGCAGACAAAAGGAAACTTCATGGATCACCATGTTTTCCAAGATGGACGCAATTCTGGAAGTCCACAACGCCATCGACCATACAGTCACCAAAGTTAATAATGCGAGTGTTCAGTATCACTACGCCTCATTCTTCCTAAGCATAACACTCGAGTTTTTCCACTCCCAGATGTCGCTTCGCCTGGGAATCGTCCCACGCACCGTGATTGATCCCCCGCACCCAGCATCGATTAATCGATATCGATTTTATAACCCGTGCCTGGGGTCCGGCAGTGAACCCGGGCATGATTAAAAAACAAACAAAGGGACGGCCGGGAACAAAGTGAACGCCATTTCGGGATAAGAAAGGTTCCATGGCGAGACGCGAAGGGGGAATTACCATGTAGCGAACACGCGCGCCCCCTCTTATCGATTAAAAAGCGCCGCGACGGCCTAATGAGTCACCATGAAACGACTAGGTTTTTTCCACCATTTGTCATCATTTCGACTTGGCTGCGCCACCGAGTGGCACTGAAGGCTGCATGCAGCGCCACTATCCAGCTTCCGGTTCTTACAAATTCAACCGGAGTTTCCCATGATTGTGCCGAACGTGTTCCAACAGTTGCAAGCAGAGAACGGTCTCAAGCACTTGGTTGGGGTTATTCATACGTGTCCAGCGTCATTAAAACCTCATCATTCCCGTTATTAAACCCCTTTGCCTTGATTAATGCATGCCACGTGTGAGCACTAGGCTATTTCATCAAATTCTGAGAATAAGTTTTGATTGGTAAATTATCGAGTTGAGTCCACCAGAAGCGGTTGTGGCACGAAAACAGTATTTGATATAGAAAACTCAGACTCAAGTACGATGTTTGAATAGTCATCTAATGAGCGGCTGTGGTACCAAACCAGTACCCGGCTCAATTCAACTCAAGAGCCTGCAAGTACGATGCTTTTGTAGTCCTTTAATAAACATTGTGGTATAGGAAAACAGTTTTTGACATAGCAAACTCAGACTTAAGTACGATGCTTGGGTAATCATTTTATAAGCGACTGTGGTACCAAACCAGTACCAGACTCAATTCAACTCAAGAGCCTGCAAGTACAGTACGATGCTTTTGTAGTCCTTTAATAAACATTGTGGTATAGGAAAACAGTTTTTGACATAGCAAACTCAGACTCAAGTACGATACTTGGGTAATCATTTAATAAGCGACTGTGGTACCAAACCAGTACTGGGCTGAATTCAACTCAAGAGCCCAAGTGCGATGCTTTTGTAGTCCTTTAATAAACAGTGTGGTAGAAAAACAGTTTTTGACTTAGCAATTAAATTCAGACTCAAGTACGATGTTCGGGTAGTCATTAAATAAGTGACTGTGGTACCAAGTCAGTACTCGGCTGAATTCAACTCAAAGAGCTCATGACCGATGCGTGGGTGATCATCTAATAAGCGACTGTGGTTGGAAACTGGTACTTGATAAGGGCAAAGTCAAGACTCAAGTACGATGTTTGGTTAACACGTACTGTCAGCGGTTTTGATAAGAGAACAGTGCTTGATTTATCAAACTCGGACTCAAGCACCGTTCCTTTCGGTGCTGCCCCTGCTAACAGAAAGCTAGCATGAAAGTTAGCAGTGATTGCCTACCTCCAGGGGGGAGCAAACTCCAATTTTCCTGCAAAATCTCAGTGAAGCGCCATCAATGTTTGGCGGATATTCAGCGCACTAACGGATGTGGCAAACGCACATTTATGGACGTGCCCTGCACGACACTCATCTGCCACCGGATTTACGGTTCCACTTAATCGCAACGCGTTCCACTCGTAACTTCGCACGATGGGCAAGCACGCATACATCATCGCCGGGGCGCCACCTGGCGGACGGTGGCTCCAGTGCTAACGATGATATAGTGCGGGTATCTAAAGGTGGCGTGCAAAAAGGCAATATAAAATATTGCACACCGAATTACGCGCGAGCGGGCCTTCTAGAATCTAGATAATAGAAACGAGTCGAAAAACGCCACAAATGGTCCGCGCATGCGCGGTCAGGAGATTTATTACGCAGCCCCTTGCATTGACAATGAAACGCAGAAGACCGTAAGCGATGTGCGGAGGGGGTGGGGGGAGAAAAAAACGCAAGGACATTAAAATTGATGGACCTTTATATGAAATACTGGAAGAAAAATTCGAAAACAGGACCCCGGCATTGTTCGTGCGCTTTTTTATGGCGTGAATAAGTAATTCAATATCGCACTTTACGGGTGATGTGCAAGCGTTGGCTATATCCGTCGCCATGGCAATGAGCACTTTCGAACAGTGTTGCCAGATCGAGATAAGTTGCCAAGCGCAAGTTCGGAACGATATAAGGTGTAATGGAGACCGGCAAACGACTTTTCAGTTCACACCCTTCGATCCTTCAAGAATAACGAATTGAAATGCCGCAGCGCCATCTATGGTGCATTCGGTGAAACTATTAAACCTGGTCATACCTATCGGCCAGATTAAAAGTTTACGACTTAATGCTTCATGCTCGACTAGAGTGAAAAGAATGCCCTATAGAGACCAACCGATTCCTATAGTTCAATATACAGTATATTGTTACATTTTGTTTTGAAGTAAACATTAGGTAAGTCTCAAGGTTGACAATTTTGCAAGTTGGTCCTGAGAACGTTGACAATTTTGAAAAAAATGACCTCAGAAACTGTTGAAAATGTTACAAATATGTACTCGAAAACAGTTGAAGTTTTGTTAAAATTTGTGCTCTGAAACTGTTATAAATTTTGTAAATATGTGTTCCGTACATTTTTGAAATTTGGCAAATTTGTGCTTTGAAAACTTTTAAAAGTTTGCAAATAGGCCCTGAGCTAACGGTTAACCACATTAGCATTATCTTTGGATTGTGACAACCTTAATACGTTGTTTTTCCCTGACTTTTTCAAAATAAGTCAATTCTTCCCTAACTTTTCTAGGTATTTTCAAGTTCCCAGACCTTTCCAGGTTTTCCAGGTCTCGGGGCTACCCTGGTTCGTGAAGCTAGGGTTGCCTGTAGTACATGATCCGAACAGAATTATCCACGACGTGTCATGAAATCATGGCAGGCTTGGTCATTATCAATTAAATCTACCATTTTTAATTAGCGCATATTAAAAGACGCGTCTTTCAGAGCTGTCATTTAACCGCACAATCTCGCAGAACGCGATTCCTGCGCATGCGTTCTAACGCTCCACACTGCGTAAAAGTATATACAACGGCGCGCCGTCCGGATTTTAATTCCCCATCGTTGCATTAAGCGACATGGACGTTATCAGTCAACCATCAATGACGCATGGATGGTTGCTAGGAGTGAACACCACAACGCCGATGGTTGCTACTACGTTTTTGGGGTAAGTGTACAGAACAATTAACGTTTTCCAGAATCGTTACACTGGTTTTCACTTTCGCCTTTTGTTACGCGAGCCTTAGCAGATTAAACGAACACTGACAGGACGATGTACTTTATACAGATAATAAGCACATGACGTCACGCAGCTCGTGGGAGTGACTTACGTGGCTTGGTAAACACTGTGGGCGTGGTATGAGGTACATAAATCAGATAATCGTGGCGCTAATAAGGAGCATCTAAGGCAGAGCGCTCAACGAGATGACACCCCACATCGAAAAAAAAAGCTTTAGAAATGTATTATTGTAATAATAAATGTATTTTAAAATACATTTATAAAAAACAAATATATTTTTAGGTTAAAAACATATCTTAAAAGTTATTCAAAATATGTATAGATTGGAACATCCAAAAATATATTTTACAAAACATACAAAGAAATGTAAATTTAATGTATTTTTAAAAAAAAACATTATTGTAAATACATTGTAAATCTATTTTGCCTTAAAAAATTATTTTAAATGTATCACAAGGTATTTTTATTTAGATGTGGGAAGTAACACGATATGACGCGTGACTTCAATGCACGCAACACATTGCCAACATACATGTATGGGTCAGCGCCCACTGAAGTGACATCATTTGTGTGCGCTGACCATTTTTTTTTTTTTTTTAAGCAATGCAATGTTAGTGGTATGGCGCGCCGACGCGTTTTCAACTAACCTGAAATTTTTTCGCAACATTTCTGCTCGTTTCCATAAAAAATTGCCGAAATGTCATCTCTGTATGCAGCATCAAAATGGGCTTTATTAAAAAGCACTTAATCCCAGAATTAATAATTAGCACACATTAATAGTATAAATTACAGGCAATCCGCTCCTTTTGTACAGAAATCGATATTTAAAGAAAGTTAAAAACTTCCTAGCCGCGTTAAAAAGTGGTTCAAAAAGCGGCGGGGATTCAGTTTTCGTAAGATACCAACTGGCATAAATGGCGGGAAATTGGCCAGTTATGTCCAAATGTCCATCAAACAAACATAGCGTGGAGGAGGAGTGGGGAGAGAAAAGCGGGGGCATTTCATGAATCCATTCATCGGGGCAACTCATAAATTGGGTACGATATATACTAAGCCAATGTGCAATTGTGTGCTACCCTGCGGTCATCAGTTCCCCAGTGTCAGAAAAACGACACTTGAAGTTACCACCATGTCACTATAGGCGTTGCTCAACATCCTCCTACATCATTTTATGTAGGCCAAACCGTTAGTTTTTACTGATAGGCCCACAGATGGCGCAATCATCGACTTTGCATTTAAACGCCAAAGATATGCAATTTCCGAGTACGAACCGGAAGACCTAAAACGTCGTGAAGATAACGTCGAGCGGTGGCGCCAACGCTCATTTTACTTACAAGTCACATATGGCGCCATCATCGACTTTGCATTTAATAGCCAAACAGTTGCAATTTTTGGGTAAGAACCCCAAGACCAATGACGCCGAGCGGTGGCGCCAACGCTCATTTTACTCAAGTCACATCCGGCGCTTGCATTAAGTAACCAAACAGTTAAAACTTTAGGGTAAGAACCACAAGACCAGTGACGCCGAGCGGTGGCGCCACGTGCACGCTCTGCTGCAGCGGCCATGTGGTCAGCATCTTGCAGCACCGTGCGTTAATCGTTATCAGATTCCCCGGACTGCCCCCTCCAGGGTTCCACTCGAACGGTTATTTTCATTCGTTTTATTGCATTTTAAATATTTCTCTCGCAGTAGCTGGCAGAATTTAATCACTCGGCCTCGTCGTTTGTTTTTGCCACCGCATTTCGCGCGGCGTCTGGAAAAATAAAACGCAATTTCCTAGCTCCCTGCCAATAATTGCGCGACCTAGGTGGGCTGGTTCCTGTACGTTTTTGCCTCAGGTTACGACAGGGTGACGTAAACAAGCAGGCGCGTGGGGTAAAGTCAGAAGGCGCTGACGGTCCCTGCCCTGGCTAAAAAACACGACTTCTGTGCCATATCTCAAAAATTCAAGCTTTGCTCAAAAATGCTTGCCTCGAACAGAACAAATCAGACCAGCTTTTAGGGCCATCAAAAAAAAAATCAACAGTTTATAAATAAGCGCACGCTGCCTATACGTAATTAATTCAAGAGGTTTCACTTATTGCTCAATATTTACTCGGGTACATTTTTTATTTTCTCAACGACTTAATCTCCTCGGGAGCCTGCATTATTAAAACTGAAATAGCAATTCAAACTATAGCTCGCTGCAATTATGGAGATTTCGAGGATCACTGGAATTTTTTTCTATCATCAACGGTATTAAAAACCACCGCGATTTTCATAAACGAGCAATTAAAATAACTGAATTAAGATCAAAGTTTCAACAAATAAATTTTTGCATAATTTTTTTTTTCGTCTTCAAGAGGGTTTACTAGCTATACATTAATCCCTATTGGAATTACTGCTAATTTTTCTAAGATAGTAAATTTAGGCATAAAAACCACAAAAAAAATATTTTACAAAACTTTCCCACAGATAACTGATCATTAATGGATGCTCTTCAACGCACCATAAGGACTTCGTTTAATCCACATCCAGATAATCGAAATAAATCAATCAACGAAACAAATTTCCATTTATCCATTTCATTTTACCACTTCCACGACAAGAACAGCGCATTGTTGTTAACTGTTGTTGCAGTCTTCGTAAACACTGGCATTCCAAACGGATGACAAGCTACTAAAATGTTCTAAGTCAACGCCATTTGCACCGAACTTAGGATATTGAAGTACTCTTATCATTCAAGTGTTCATATCAGCTGTTTTCAATGATAATAAATAATACCGTATAACATTTCATAGTAATTTGCTTGTATAAGTATTATCTACAGAAATCACTAAAGTTAAGATGTCAAGAACAAGCAACAAAAAAGAAATAAAAATAAGGAATTAATTTCTAAATAAACTTAAGATATAAACAATCAGTTTAAAAGCCGTCACACTCGAGGTAATTTATATCCTGAAACTTGTTTCCAGGTAAAGTATATTTCCCTGTGTATGGGAAAAAAAATTCCTTTACATGAATATCCTATTCGGAGCAACTCATCTCTGGAAAGAAACTGACGTCATAAGTTGTAGTCTTACATATAGTTTCTTTCTGCTGAATAGCCAAACAGAAAAGACGTAGCTAGGCTACGTGATAGGATGGAATAAGCAGTGCTGTCAAGTTAGTTTACCCACATTTCCCTTTCAAACGGTGCATGTTGTCATAAACTGTAGGGATAGGGGTGTGCAGCAACAGGAAATTTTTTAATTTGAAATAACTTTCCAGCAATTTATCCTCGTGTGAGGGTCTATAAGCAACATAACAATTACATTTGTGCTACACGAACTGCGCCCCCAAGGTTCAGCCTCATTCCCAACAACCACTTTGTTCGACAAAGCGCCGTTAACGTCATTCTACAGTTGCAAGCGCGTCGACGAGCGCCGCCACCTAGCGGTCAGCGGAACCCCATACATAGTCTAAACAACTCAGACGGGGCTTTTCATCCCCTCGCAGTTTACGATTCGTTGCAATCTAAAGCCAGGTTTATCAACCTTCAGCGCCAGTTTTTCACCATGCTCGCGCTGGATTTTCCTTTTCATCCCAGTAAACTGTTGGTGACATTCATCTTAGCGAAACGCCAGTGCGCAAGCGCCGTTGCAAATTTGCATTTCTTCTTTTCTTCAGTTCGCCATTGTTTGTCTCCCCCCGCCCGCATTGCTTACAGTACAGGGGAGAGGCCCACGCATTCTTGGGGCGTAGGCGAGGGGTTTCCTCTCGTTTCTAAAAGCTGGATTTTCGGATGTCAAAACCATTGAACTCGACGCCGCCATGACGGGTGCCGTCGCCCGGGCAACGGCGCGGCGTCGCTGTCGTCCCGGCAACGCGCGGCGCAAAAACGCGATTGAAAAACCGCACGATGTTTCATTAAGAAAGTATAAAATTCGAGATTAGAGAAATAATGAAAACCGCTTTTTGATAAGTCATAACTGCGATGAATGCGCGTACAATAATTGGATTTGCCCACGTGGTAAACGGGGATGCAAAGCGCTGACATCTCGTTTTCAGAGCAATTCTTCAGCTCATCATCGCTACCATATACACTGTAGTTTTGCCAGACAATGAACTTTTAAGAAGCTCATTTGATGAGCATTCCGATAATTTTCTGTAAGAAATCACTTTCCTGCATGCATCAAGAACTAAACCAAAAATTTGGCAGGTTGCGAACTTGGTTTATGTAGGAAATGAAATCCTCATGAATCTCAATTAAGATGGGAAAAAAATATCAAACCATGGATACAAGCCTAAAACCAAGCAAATTAAACGATGAACAGAAGTTAATTTGCAATAAGTGTATGCGTTTCGCGTATCGCACTTTAGCAGTCATGAAATCACGCGTGCAAAAGGAATTATGTATCTGTGAAGTTTTTCTCCTAGTACCTCTAATACAATGGACACATTTTCTAAATTTCAAGAAACAATATCAAAGATTTTAAAAAAAACTTACTTTAACAAATCGTTGGCCTGAATAACCTACGTCAGAATTTAAATACCCGCACTTTATTAAATTTGCCCATGTTAATTTTCCGAAAGGTTATATGTTTGTAATGCACCAATTAACTCTTGTTGAAATATCCCCAGGATTATGAAACCAAAATGGAGGACAGAAAAGGAACTAACTTTGACCAATGCTGCCAGATTAAGCATCCTGGCTTCCCCTGTCTGCGTGACCAGGTGATTTAGCATGCACAATTCCCTAGATTCATCTGTAGTGTCCGGATTGGATTGGATTTTGTCCGCGCCATGTTGTTTTCCTAATAACCCGAGGTTAACCCTGCCCACTGGCTGGGTTAACCTTTCTCCTTATTTTTACCCTAACACGTGCTTGTACAGAACGGTGGGTAAACCTAGAGTTACACATTAGGTTAACCCTAGGTTATTCAACTTATTCTTAACCTCTGTTGGTGCAACCGGGCCTAAACTAACATTTGGCGCCCCTGGATGTCGCTGCAGCAGCGCCATTTGCATGTATAGTGGCGAATGGAAATGGTTGTAAAAACACAAAAAGCAATCTCGTTTCATTTCCCCCCAAAATCTAACCTCTTCAAGTTGGCAGTTGAACAAACGAAAATATTTATCCAGAAAGATCTCACTTGGTTTTCTCAACATCTCGTGACGTCATTTTAGATTTCGATTGGTATATACCAGAGCAGCATTGTAGAATTTGTTGATATACCAGAAAAAGACAAGAAATCTCATCTTCCCATAATCATTTTAGCACAAAACTCGCTTTGCTAAAATGGATGTAGCAGTTGGCACTTTGTTTATTCCATTTCCTCCCCTTTTTTTCTTTTTCCACATCCAGATTTCTTACAGCGCTCGCATTAACGCCTATATGCGATTCGAAAGAGCGCCAATTCGATGATCCTCTTAAACGGCGAACGAATATTGGATGGGATCAACTTGTAATCCGGTAAACGAACTGGCAGTGTTTATGCAAATAGGCAATATGTTAATTCGGCCAGGGGAAAATCTCATCCTCTTTTCAGAATTGCGAGGAAGGTTTTTTCCCCTCAACTTGAGTGAAGAAAACGTAATGCTTCGAAAGCCTCGTTTGATGCGATTGAAAACCCGCCAGTCGAGAGAAAAGTTTAGTTTTAGAACACGTTCGTTTCATCTGCATGCGAAGATGAAAAATTAGCATACCCCATACATTGTAGCATCCGCCGCTGGGCGAAGGTGGCGCTGCTAACTGAAATCTCTCGACAAAGGTGGCGCTGCTGGCTGGAATATCTCGACAACGGTGGCGCTGCTGGCTGGGATCTCTTGGCAAAAGTGGCGCTGCTGGATGGAATCTCTCGGCAAAGGTGGCGCTGCTGGCTGGAATATCTCGACAACGGTGGCGCTGCTGGCTGGGATCTCTTGGCAAAAGAGGCGCTGCTGGATGGAATCTCTCGGCAAAGGTGGCGCTGATGGCTGGGATCTCTCGACAACGGTGGCGCTGCTGGCTGGAATCTCTACACAAAGGTGGCGCTGCTGGCTGGAATCTCTACACAAAGGTGGCGCTGCTGGCTGGAATCTCTACACAAAGGTGGCACAGCTAGCTGGATGAATATCTCAATTTAAAACCCGCGGATAGCATTCACAATGAGTCGCCAGGTGGAGTATCGATCGGTGGCGGTTGCATTAAGATTAAAGCGATTTACCGAGCACATAGTGACAATCATAAGCTTTAACAAAGCTGCCATCTAGCGGGAAAAGAAACGACTTGGATGACTGATATCCAAGTTCTTCGTTCGGGCAGAAAACTAACCGTTCGGCAATTAAAAGTAATAGCCTTATCCATCAAACGAGCTAATTAGCGATGCATCATTCACTTTCCGAATTTGCATGTAATCGATTTTTTAAACCTGCGTTAGCCACGAGTGCATTTTTGTTGCTTTTGCCCAAGTGACTTCACGAGTGCGAATCAACTGTACAAAAAAAGTTAACTATACGAAATACTGTAGATTAGATATTTTTGAAATGTAATTTTCCAAGTCTAATTTTGCAATCACTACGACTGTCATTCCAAACCACTGCGTAATCAAATTGTTTACAAAATCAAGTTTTGTAAACATGATTAAAGCAATATTTAATATTTCATATTTAACATCGTATTGATGTCGAAAAAGTTAACATTCACTCCCCATCGCACAAAGTGCCATGCGTCTAGACAACTTTTCAACGCCACGTGACTGAATACGAGCCAAATTTGGTCCAAAAAAAAGAAAGCAAAAGCTGCGGCGCTCCCTGTGGTCCTGCCACAGTGAATGGGCCGAGCATTACTCAACACAGCGCCACCACGAAATACAGGGTGTGTCACAAATCGCTCGGCACCCAAATTAGCCGCCGCGCCAGGGGGCAAGTCCATCAGCAGATGGTCATCAGATAAAAGCTAATAATAATACTAATAAATCGGCACCCCGTGCAAAAAAACGGTCCGAAACAATGCCAACAAAGCGCAGAAGTGGACACCAGGTGGCGTTTTGGGGCGAGGTCAAAAGCCCGCAATCTGTTAAGTCCACACTAGACGGGCACGACACCAGCGTTTTCGATTGAATGGGGAGAAGGGTGGGCCAGTCGCGAAGAGGGGGAGCGAGGGGGATCCCAAATGTAAGGTCATCTCGTTTCGAACCAGCTGTCCCAGGAAAAAAAAAACCGCGTAACCCTACGCTCCCTGGCGGGGGATTCCCACGCACGCGACGCAATAGGTCAAAGGTCACCATCCGGCCCATCGATGGCTGAACCCCTCAACCAGGTCAGAGCAGCACGCGCCACCCCAGCCAGCAGGGGGAGAACAAAAGGCCCGCGGGGTAACACAGGAGGCACGTGCCAACGGCTTTTATGGGTGGGGGTGCTGACAAAGCGAGGGCACCATCTGGCCCACTTCTCACCATTCAAAATTTTCCCTTCGGAAAAGGGGGCTCTTGGGGCCCCATTTTCCCGCACGAGGTTTCTCTGGCCTATTTCTGCCTTAAAAAACAAAATGGCGGCGACGGTGGCGCCATCTCGAACATGGCGGCCAACAAATAGGGGATAACTTCGAGGACAGTCGAGAACAGCTGGGTCAATTGTGAGGCGACAACACCAACGCGTGCTCAATAACGTGTCATAGGTCAGCAATGTCATTGGAAAAAAAATCACCAATGGACGAATTAGCAGCATCTACAAATGAACAACCTATCCATGCCATGATCTATTACAGGATCAAACCAAGAGGGGGGGGAAGGAAACTGAAAATGCACTGAATCTGTTTAAAAAAAATTAACTGTCTGCTGTCTCGGTCTTGGCATTAGGGGGACAGAGTTGTCGTTAGCCTATAAACAGGGCGTATAGGTGACGTATAGTTGACTAAAGCACCTTTCTGATTTTCATGACAATCTTCCAGACTTTATGAATGTTTGCCTCCGTACAATTCTGGGTTTTTTGGGCATATAGGTAATTAGAAAAAATGCCAGAACACGTTTATTACATGTATAATCACTCGGAAAGTTAACTAGCAATTACGTAAGCATCGTCACGATACAGCCATCTTAGTCTGCAATAGACTCATGTTCACAATACTAGAGAATATCAGACTGATAATCGGACAGCAACCACGTGATCCCGCCATCCTGATGCAATCTTTTGTACTTGTTGGCAAAACGTGCACACCGGGGTTCATTTTTGAAACACTGCAATATCAAACAGTTCGCTGCACATGACATGAGACATCCAGAAAATTATGTTTTCTTCCTAAGTCATTCGATTAAAAACACTAGACTTATTATATTTATTCTTAGATTTTGCAACATTATTAAGTGTCAATTATAAGACCAGAAACCTTTTCATACAACAGACTATTGATACTGTCAACACGTAGCAATAAAATAAATTTTCTAGATGGAACTAGAAACCGAAATGGTCATCATCATCATCATCATCATCTTACTTTCATTTTCACTAACATTTTTTAAAGTAAGACAATTATTGTATTAAGTTTCATTCGAAGCATCTTAAAAGTCTTACGACGCTTCAAGCTAGCGCTTATCCTTTTGCCACCCAATCTACGTGGCACGCGTGTTAAGCGCGCCTTACGCTTTAATCTCATTTTGATATGCATTATTTATGAAGATATTACTGAAAACGATACAGTGAATAACCGATAAAGATGGCATAACTCGCTGGTCAGATTACGACCTTTTCAAGTTTAACAATGACGTCACGATACATCGCGGGGGTCGTCCAATAATGACGTCATAAGCGTGGCTACATGTATTATATATAGGCACTTCAAACAATTATGAAACTTTGCACATGCACCGAAAGTCACCAAATTTGTCAAAATGTGCATACGTTTGAAAGTGACTTCGTACATTAAGGTCCGTCTATAGACCTGTGTTTCTCTCAAAATATGTTCGTACCATGCAAGATTCTGGTTGTCTTGTATTAAGTCAGACATTAAAGTGGTTTGTAGAAGTGCATTAAAGCACCGCTCTTCTAGTTATACAATTTTTCTTTTGAAAAAAAACCATCTTTGAAAATAATGACATCATGTCAACAGGTACAATGGAAATTTAAGTAGTTAATCTAACTAAGTATTGCCATGGGCGTTCGAGTTAGCAAAAACAAAAAAAAAATTCTAGGATTATCGGAGATTGTATTTTCCATTACTGTGAGATTTTGTTTTTAAGTCATGAAAAGAATAAGATTACTTTTTTATGCGCAATAGCGTCTATACTGTGGCAATAGCGACAATATTGAAAAACAAGATAATATTATGATTTATTTAAGCAGATTCGAAAGGCTTAAATTGATTTCTCTTTTAAGTCGCCACGTAAACATGTAAAAACACTTGACGCATTATGCCTTAGAACTACTGATCAATATTTTTTTTTCCAATTTTTTAAGATTCAAATTTCCCATAAATATCAATTGCATACGATCTACTTGAAAAAAATGCTGGTAAAAGGGGCCTTTAGCCGTTTTTGAGTTACATCCGTTCCTGACTAAATGAACTGCTTTATTAACTTTGGTACATGTATAGAAACATTTACATATTGCTTGTGTCGATAACGTCCATTACGTTGATTGGCCATTCCCCAAATGAAAAGAGTGTCCCCAAACACATGGTTTATTGTTCCGCGCGATTAAATGAATCGATATTTTGCGGTAGAAGATAAATGTTGCATATACGGTGACGAGATTACGTTACTCAGCTCTTTCAAAATTAGCATTTTATTTCATGAATTTAACATTAGCTCGAGTGGGCATGCACGCAGTATTTAGATGTCTTCAAATGCAGCGAATTAGTTTCAACCAAACTCAATAAAAGGCATCTTAAAATTCATCGCAGAAGCCCATCACCACAAATACGAAGTTCACTACATGTATTCCGGTTTGCTTTGCGCAGCATAGCTTTGGTAAATATTTATATGTCCCTGTGTGCGAGGCATACGATTAAACATGTTCGAAACAGACAAAGTAAACTAAACAAGTAGAAATTGGGAATTTCAAAATTTCAGATTTCATATACAGTAGGCCAACAGCTCTATGGCCCCTTGATGTAGGCCATCATGCAGTGTTTGGTTGCCTTTCTGAAACGTGCCATTTGATCGGCGTGCTTAAATTAAGTATGTGCTTATTTCAGTTTTAGAACCCTAATGTGACTAGTTAAGTGCGGCAAACGCCATAATGATATTCAAATGCATGAACCCGAGTATTTTCCATACTGTATCTAGCGGTTTCGTCACGTTATTGCTTATCTATGCATGCAAATTCATTCAAATCGGCTGGGTTTGGAAATGATAAATTGTGTATCTATGCCAAATATGTACTTTTAGTATTTGACATTCCTAGAAGTGCTATTCTCTCGTTAACATTTTATGGTCAATGTTATGTGAACATAGTTAGTTTTCCTGACCAACAAATAAGCACACCCCTAATTTAAGAACGCCTTACATGGCACTTTACAGAATAGCAAACAAACACTGCATGGTGGCCGACATCAAGGGGCCATATAGCCATTGGTCCGTGTTGCCCGACTCACACTGTATAACTAGTGAATCTGGTCACTTTATACGGTACATTGACAATGTAAAAATTGCAAAAAAGACAACACACACTGGTCACTGTACACAATAGGCAGGTGGTCACTGGTCACTATACAGAGAATTTGTATGCAGGAAATGTAGGCCTACACTAAAAAGTGGTCATCAAAGCTTCTGTCCGAGTACCCCTCAGTCTGCTAATTTCCGTCACCTTCACGCTAACTGTTGGCTTTTATTAAATAGTTCTATGCTCACCTCCATTTCCATATCTTTTATGTCTCGCACGCACCCAACCTTCAGCACTTTATTTAGGCCTCTGGGCTCCAAAGGGTTACGTGAAAACCTAGGAGACCAGTGCCCCCGTTAGGGGGAGACGGAATCGAGGGCGCCACCGATGAAAAGAATTTCAAGGACGCGCCTGTTAGAATGCCTGTCCGTACTTCTTCCGGGGCAACGACTTTGCTCGCGCTTTTTAACTGTTCCCAGCAGCTGTCCGATGCACGTAGGCCAACAATGGACCCCGGCTCTGCGCGCCCCCTATGAGCGTCGACCAAATTTAGGTTCCCGGCGATCGTTGATCAATGGCAGCTTACGCAAAGCGCGCTAAAACTTTAGAATAAAGCCAATTGGGTTCATTGAGGGTGACCTCGTAAAATTCGCCAACCGGAGCTTGGTCGACTCGCCGCTGGACCTCCACCTACTAAAATTAGACGAATTTCACGCTAAGGGACCAAAAAAAAAAAAAAGACGAGGGGAAACTGGGGTTAGGCAAAAAAAAATGAAAAACATGAGGACCACCTGTCTGGCTTTAAATTTTATTTCCAGGATGCTTCGGCAGCTGTTAGGGCAGGCCACTAGGTGGCGCTGCATTCATTGAAAGCGTGGGCAACTACTTGTACAGAAGCTTCGCAGTCTTTGGTAGACGTCAAATCACGCGTAAAAACGTACTAATTTGTTTGATAACTTCCCATTATACCTCGAAAGCATTTTTGCTAATAAGCGTAACGGTTTTGGACACGCGACTTCAAGACTGACAAAGTGCGAACTGCAAAGTTCCTGTCCGAAACAAGCAGCTGCTAGAGCATACCTTTAGGTGGCGCTGCACTCGTTGAAATCGTGGGCAACAAAAACTTGCACAAAAGATTTCGTTGAACGTAGAATCGCACATTGGCAGACATCAAAATCGCGTGTGAAGAGTCAAAGCGCGAAGTTTCCGTCCGTAACAAGCAGCTGCTAGAGCATGCCGTTAGGTGGCGCTGCACCAGTTGAAATCGTAGGTAACAAAAACTTGCAGTCGAAGCTTCGCAGATCGCAAACTTTAAACATGCTAATTTCAGTTGTTTGATAACTGCGATTACCTTGAATGAAGTTTCTGCTAAGAAGTGCGACGATTTTCAACACTGCCAAAGTGCGAACTGCAAAGTTTCTGTCCGAAACGAGCAGAGACGTGGGTCAGCAAGCTGGACTTTTAAAAGATTAAAGGAGTTTCAATATGGATTTTTTTTTGGCAATTTCAACCGGAAAAGCCAAGTTCTCAGAAACATTCTCAAACCAAGATTTTCGCAAAATAGCAAGATTCGGAAATGCACCGATGGCGAGTCTGTACATTTCTTTATGACTAACTGTTCCCACTTGATCGAGTCACGTGGGAAAAGATTTACTTGGAATTCGGATGGCAACATTGCTGACGCGCTGGATAATAACTGTCTCAGCACCGTGTTTTATACGGGCCCGGGGCTAGTTAACCTCCTCGAAAATAGCGCTCGGGGAGCATTTCGTCTGGAATTGTGAAAACTTGTCACTTAAATCCTTCAAAGTTTCTATTTAAAATGCCCAAGTTATTTGCGCGCATTAGGTGTACATGTACGCTTGCCGACATTTCCGCGACGTACAACGCCACATACTGGCTAGCGGAGAGTCTTCGCAACTACTAAACTAGTAACCTGACGCCACTGTCGTCCAGCCCCCAGAGTAGCGGAAATAACTTGCGCGAGACAGTTTCGCTTCCTCGCTGTCAGACAGTTTCATTGCCAGTTTTATTGGGTCAATTTTTTTTACATCTAAGGAAAACAATGCAATCTATGACCATCAATCTATCAGTTCAAACCAAAGCGAACCAAGCGCTGTCCTGTAATATTTTAGCAGCTTTTTCATCCATCTTGTAATTTTTTCTCGCTGTCAGACAGTGTACAATAACGTGCAAGTTTGGTTCCCAGATTTATCAGACTAGACATAGTTTGGGAAATTTGGTTACATCTATGAAAAACCACCCGAAAAAGCAACGTTCGATCTGTCTTGTTCAAACCTAAGCGAACCAAGAGCTGTCTTGTAACATTTCAGCAGTTTTTCCATCCATCTTTTATTGAAGATTTCACCAAATAACCACTTCCTGAATTTATGAAACTGACAACTCCTGTCTCGATGATTTTGGGGAGCCCGATTTTCTGTCGGCCAAAGTTGTGCCAACCGATCAGACAAGATTTGTTTAAGACACAGAAATGCGGCACAAAACAGTAGTCTTGAATGTCCAGTTCCATGACCTTTATCAGCAAATCTACATGTTCGGTTCTCGTGCATGAGCAGCTCATCTTTCCAGAGTTTCTAGGGGAGTACGCCACGTGCCAAAGTGTGAAAGAATTGCGGTCAATGTTACGATCAAATCACCGTTAATCGCGGTTTAAGGTCAACTGCCACGAAAAAAAACGCCATGTGGGTCGTCCTTGAAAGTGAAACTAAAGCTGTGAGAGATTCGCCCCAGGGGGACCTCGTCTCCCTATATTCGGGCCAGACGATTCACCAGACGCTCGTCAGCCAAGAGGTCGCCGTCTGGAAACACGAAACTGACCGTTTCTGACCCAACGTCTGGTCATTTTTAATAAGCCATGGTGAGATATCACGCGCCTGACATTACATGAGCCAGTAATAACCAGGCTCAAGTAGGATTAGGCACGTGAGTGGACCCCTTACTTAGAAGTCTAAAAGCTGGTTACGTCGGACAGATTTCGTCATTCTTGAGATTAAAGAATGTAGTCTGCTGACGACAAACCTTGTCCGAATCGATTATTTGGGACCAGAACTGACACACAGATGTTACAACCAGAGGAGATTGAAAACAAAGAGCGAAGCGTAAACCCAATAGCGTTAGGCCTAACATTAAACTCGCGATACGGTCACGGGAAGCAAATTGGACGTGGCAGAAGGACGCGAACTTGATCCGGTGACCTTTGCCCACACAACTCCAAACATTTCGGAGCCCGAACTCGGGTTAATTTGGGTAAATTTGCATTTTTAAACTTGAAAACCATGCGCTCAAGTGCGTTCCGAAATATGTCCAGCATCCAACGACCCCGGTTTTGACAGTTCGGATTCGACTCTCGTTATGTCAATTAGTTCTGAGGGTCAACAATTGCGTTCCGGAGATTTAATTTCACCCTAATTTTCAATAAAATGTTAAAGAAAACGAGAGATAAGGATTCAAACTGGGAAAGATGCGGCTGTCTCCAGGCCGCCGTGCAATTCGAAATTCGAACGCCACCAGGGCCAGCGAACTTCGGTTGGAAACGTCAATCGCAGAATCCGACGTAATATTAATTCATTCTCGTTTTAACGCAAAAAAGGCGCAGGGTAGAAACGTAAACTAGTCTTACCTTGACAACGTGTTCCGTCGTTAAAACCGTGAGGTGTCGAAGCCCTCGTAAGAGGCCTTGGCAAAAAAATTATATATATTTTTTTTAAATATATAAACTGAATTCGCTCGTCCGAGCGAAAGCGTAGAAGAACAATAAGTTTGGTATAAAACGACGGCGTCCGTTAATATTCCCAATAAGAGTAGGAAACACCGAGGTCCGCTTAATAATCACGCTACTAAAAACCCAGAAGAACTACGCCAGAAGTGGTAAAAATGGCGAACACAAGTCAATCGTAGGTTGAATGGAAAAACGGAGCAAAAAGCCGGGCACAAATTGGACGAAGGTCGAAGATTTAGACACTGAGAAAGGAGGAGGGAAAGAGGGCACGAAAACGGAGATAGACACGGGGAAAAATGATTGAAAAACGAAGGAACAAACGACAACGAAATCGGCGATGAAACTCCCTACAAACACAACGGAATCACCTCTCACGCACTGCTGGAACTAAATAACCCAAGCGTCGCCTCCGCGCGCACCCTTATATACGTGCTCCGACGTATCCATGCGCCGCAACGCAAT
>JAQGAO010001377.1:0-24793 GCA_034697705.1 Ommatoiulus sabulosus
ATTTCGAAAATGACCGGCTGGTGGAATGCAGCGGAGCGCTGCAGCGAAGCCGACTGTGAGGCGGGCAAGGGGCAAAGGCCGTCTCACAGTCGGTCATTATTTTTTAAAAGATAAGCAATTCGGAAACACATCAGAAAAAGACGTCATTTTTTCGCACATTATTTTTTGGAAAAATGACCACGCCAAAACACGTCAGAAAACGGCGTAATTTTTCGGTCATTATTTGTTGGAAAAATGACCACCCCAAAACAAGTCAGAAAAAGACGTCATTTTTTAGTTATTATCATTTGGAAAAATGACCACTCAAAAACACATCAGCTAACGACGTCATTTTTCGGTAATTAATTTTTGGAAAAATGACGTTTTCTGACGTGTTGTTTTCTGGCGGAAATGTTTTATTCTCGTGGCCAAACTTACGACACGATGAAGTAAGCCGACATCCGGCAAGCAGTAACACCGACAAAAAAATTAAACATAAGATAGATGCTGACTATTATTGGAATATAAACTAAAGTGACATGTTCGAAATGCACATATGGGACTGCCTGCGAAATAAATGACGTCATCATCAGAAACGAAGGACGTTTTATTTTAATTCTTGTATTTTAATTTTCAAAAATTTGATTAATGAATGTTGATAGATATTTTACTCTGTTGATTTTGGAAAATATGTCAATTTTTTACATAAATCATTTGTCAGGGAAATTTTTTAAAACCTGGTAAAGTCAGGTTTGGCTGACAAAATCGGCATTTTCTCGGGCATATAATAGTACAATTAACCGGGCATATAGACGGATATTTAATCACGTGACCTAAAAATGTCCGATTAAATGACGTCATAGTCCAAAGTTATTCCGAATTTTTGTTTAAGATTTAATCGGATCGTTGACGTCATTCATTTCGTGAACAAATTAATATAATTATAAATTTTTAGGATATTCAGTTATATGTCCCGAGAAAATGCTTTATTTAATGTTTAAATGAAATATCGAGTTAAATGTTGAAAAGAATGTACTATTAAGAAAAAATTATAGGATGTCACTGACTTCAGGCCAACCTTGAATATATCGCATATTGTTGGATTTGTTTGTCACCTCACAGAAATTTCTGATGCAGAGGACATAAAAATTAAAACGAATTTTTATTTTATCAGAATAGGAATAACTGTACAAATATCAAAAAGTGTAAGTTGATTAATAAAAGCATTAAAACGTTTTGTTTGCTTCCCCCCTTCTCCTTCCTCCTAAAAACCTGTTCAATATGGTGTTAAATAATTATTAAATTCAATTTAACTCAGTACCCTTCAGTCAGCAAAGAAATGCCACGTGATAGGGGAGTCGCGCCATGCATTTTCAGGAGATTGCTCCTACGTCAGTGGCGATCGACTTTCAACATCGTCGTTAAATTAAATTTCAGCCCCCCTCGAAAAACCCAAGAATAAGACATTTTCAGCTTTCCAAACCACATTTCCATCTTGAAAGTGGAGGAATTTTGATATGTCCTTGTCGTCAACATACATGTCATTTACTCGTCATCCGGCCAGCGGCCATCGTTGAATTCTAAAAATAAAAACAAAAATTAAAACATCACCGCTTCGTTCATTTGTTCAAATTAATCAATCTTCAAAATACACGAATTTCGACGTATCTCCCCAATCATCATCATCATCATCATCGATTTTTGCCCGTTTCGAAGTCTCCTCCAGGAGGCACTTTTCGTCCATCGTTTCGTCCCTTAATCTTTTCCTGGATTTCAGCTCTTTTTCAGTCACTTCTTCGATCTCTTTTTGGGTTCTGTTCAAAGTGGCTTTCAAAATGGCTTTAATTCTTAAGATTCTCCATTTACGTTTTCTGTAACGGCGGCCGAGCTTTTTTTCCGTTTTTTCGTAGAAATTCTCCAGTTCTTGTTTTCTCTGAAACTCCTCACTTCTTTCGCTACACGTATTCATCGTTCTTAGACTTTCAAACGCTTTTTCAAGATCTAATTTTTTTTTCGGTTTTTTTTTACCTGACTATGGTCCTCTGGTATTTCTAAAAACAATCAATCGAGCACGGTATGAAAAAATCTAGGTAACATTCGGTATGAAGCAGATCAATTAATGAGCGTTTTTCTTTATTTCTTCAGCAGCGAGTAAAGCAACCTCTTGGGACGATGTCCAGCCAGGGAATGAGGCGCGCTGTTTGAAAATTCCTCTATTTATACCTCCGCCTTGACTCACCACTATGCGCATGCGCGGAAATAAGGTCATGTTTTAAGCAGCGCTTTCTAAGCGCTTAATGAATGTGGGGATTAGCGCTCTGGAGCAAAGGCCGTTCAAGCGGAATGAATGGGGTCATGCGCCATGGTCCTGATTTTTAGTTTCGTCTTTCAGCGCATGCGCACTAAGCGTGTCTCGCTCTACGCGATCTAATAAATACTGTATACACATGTTATATGTTATACATAAACATGAATACTACATTTTACGTGTAATATGGTATATAAAACATAGTTTTTTTGATTTTCCAAAATGTTTTTTCAATGTAGCGACTGCGAGCTCATTTTAGATATGTAGAAAGCAATTCTTTTTATGTGTAGCAACTATGATTTTTACAAATAACACACATTGTTCAATCCATGTATATGTTAATTATATACATGAATGATATATTTTACGTTCAACATGAACATACCTTAATGTGCCAAAATATCAAGTAAATGTACGAAACTAAAACTTTCCATGCGCTGTTTAAGTTCTTAAAAATAACAATCCGCCTGATTAAGTATATAATCCACGTGATTTTCTTAATTTTAAGCGTTCTTATGACACCCAAATTATTTGATTAATACACACTTTTACTACTGTACTAATTTCATAAGCTAGCTTAATTTCTAGCATTTAAACGTAACGTTTACCACGTTAAATTTTTCTGGAAAAATTTGATTTTTGTCAACTATTTGATCGCAAAACTCGTTAATTTTTTATTTAATGTATGTGATTTTTAAAAGACAAAAATAATGCTGAAGAAATGGCCTGTTTAAAGTTTTGTTACGGTCACAGACAATCTATGATGTTCTGCGTAACCAAATTTGAAGATTTGAACTAAAATTACAATTATTTTGAGACATTAATTTTTGTGTAAGAATTCAATCATACGTTTTGCTAACGCTACCAAAGTTTTTTTTAACATAGCTTGTTCCTTCAATTTGTTCCGGAATTTACTTACATGTTACTGAAAGTTACTTATTGTATCTGACAACATAAACAAAAGTTCCTCTAAGTCTCCTGATTCCATAAAAAAACGTTAGACTAATGCAGTTTAGCAACAAGAATAAACATTTCTGTTTCTTGGAATGTTGTTATTCAGCCTGGACAGTTGTTGTGCTCATTCCACTCACTTCTTCCTTTAATTACTGTCTATGAAGTAACAAATCTTTAATTAAAAACACTCAATTTGAAACCATTTTTAATTAAAACATTTATTTCATGAACAAATTGAACATGAGTTCCGTGATACTTATCAATGTGAGATACTAGAACGCGATGAATTGATTTTCTTTTGGTCAGTTTTCGTATCGCAGTCCATGAATATATTATGTTGATTTTAAGATGGAGGATGAAACTTCCGGTTATATTTCTAACCTTATGTTTAGAAACTTACAATCATGCTCTTTGTGTCCCCCTCCTCGAGTTACGAACACTGGTTTCTGCACTTTCGAACATCTGGAACTAAAGATTTCCGAAAGATGGACTAAAATGTTGATTTTTTCTGGGAAATCTTCGACAATATTTTGATTTTTCACTGTTGTTATTGAGAAGTTCAAAATTCGGGAATAACGCTGTAATTAGTTCTTTTTGAATTTGGTTTTCAGTTGGTTTTAATTCTTAATTCAGGACAGATAATAAAAGTGAAGCAAAAAAAAATTTAGAAATAATTAGTGTTAAGTTTTTTTTTATCATAAATTGTCAGCACCATTTTATTACTAAGTAATTTACGTTGATCAAGGCGCCATTATTATGTTATTTCTACATTAGATAAACCCATTAGAATGAAAATAAATAGTTTATCATTTTGAAATCGGTTTCTGATTATTTTTAGTCCTTTGAATCCAGTTAAGCTGTGCTCTAACAATATAGGAACAATCTTATCTTTATCAAACATTTTGACTTTTAATCCAACTGCGGATGGGTTGAAATTGCACGACATGTACACGTGTATCTAAATGTTGTATTAAACGGAAAAGTATGAAATTGAAACAGATTTATTTTAAGAAATACATTACTTTTTTAAAGAATATAAAATATATTTTATGCCACAACTATTAAAGTCATGAATTAAAAAAAAATTCCTAACTGAAAAACTGAAAATCTCAACTGTAGAAAGAGTTATTCTTCCAACCTAATTCTTTCCATCTTATGTTCAATCACAGTCGACCCTCAACTTATAAACATACAAACGCGTTTTGAAAACGTTAATGTAACTAGAATAAGTTATTAGGTTGGAAGTTCTTTCTATTGGAATTTATGCAAACATTAGAATACATTTCTGTCCCCGTTTGCAATGCAAATATTCCAAAAAAAAATATGTTCAGATATTGAACATGTAGTTGGTTATAGCTGACGTTTTTCTCTAAATTTCTTAAGAACAAAGTTTAAATTCGACTATTGTTAAACATGTCGTGTTTCCTGACATCAAAAACGTATTTAAATTCACCGAACATGCCATGGAATAAGATTTCAATTTACTTGAAAAAGTTGATCTTTTCTAGGAAAATGTAACATTTTGTCTTATAGACCATATATATTTTTTTGTTTGGCACATTTCACCAAAGTTTGTCATCTGAAATTAAATTCAAATAAAACTAATGTAATATTCTTGAAATCGCAATAGTTTGGGGAAAAAACATTCAAGAAAAATTACGATTTACATTCATGGTGTTTTATGGAAATGTTTCTGTTAAATATAATTTAAAAATGTATTTATTAAATGCTCATAATTGTCTGTATTTCTCGCTAAATTAAGTACTAAAGTAGCCACAAAAAAACAACTAATTCCATGGCAAGTAATTAAGACTTTAATCTATGCACTAATTGCAGTTTACGAAATTTAATTATTGACTACCAATTTATGAAAACCGTAGTTTCCTAAGTTTGCTATGATCGGTTATTTTATACAGTTTACAAAAATGTCTTTTGTTAAGATGATAAGACAAGTTTCAACTAACTCATAATGCCAACGTGATTTTTTAACTAACCTAATCAAAATGATAACCTACATTATGTTATTGTCTTTCGATATCATGTCATATAAAATTAGTTATATCCTGTTTAAATCTCCAAGGCTAAGCATACATGTACATTTAGAAGGAAGTCCAATTTGTTGACTTTCTTGTGGCTCTGGGTAAATGTGAAATAGAAAATGTCTTTGATTCTGAAAGACAAGTTTGAAACAAGAGCAGAGTTTAAAAACTGACTAGCTTAATCCCATATAATTGTCACGATCTAAAATTAATGCTTCTACGATGTTAGCCCAAAGCCCATTTGCAAATATTTTAAATTTTTCTTAGTACAAATTTTAAAAATTTGAAAAAGTTTCTGAGGACAAAATTGACAAATTTTCCTCGTTTTTCAAGTACAAACTTTCAAAAATTCACTCGCAATTCGAGTACATAAAGTATTGTATGGAATACATATAAAAACATTCAACTTGCCATATGCACAATGTTTGATGACGTTCTGTTACTTATAAAAATAGTAACATTTTTTTCTATTTTTTGGAGCTTGGTTTGTCAGTGTGAGGCCTATTTGCCTAATCGACTATACGTTACAGTTAACATACATTATACACGAACATTTCTACATTTTATGTAATAGAATAACGAGTTTCTTAAGTTGATTTTTATAAACATAGCTGTTATTGAGACGAACAGGTTGTCTAAACATTAGAAATTTTAAAATTTTACTATAATTATTACTTTAACAATTTCGTTATATTAATTTTTAGCATTTATCTTTAATAAAATAAACCAGAAACATACGAGCTTTTACTTCCAAATTTTTTAAATGTTTCAAATTTGTATGTCAGTAAATTAGTTTTCAGAGTAGTTTCAATGTTTTTTCCTCAAAACAGGTAATGAAAGTAGATCACATGATCAGGGTTGTGCATTGATATTTCTCAGAAACCTTTCCTGGAGGTTGTCGCATTTATTTGTGCATCAATATCTGATTAAAGTTTGAAGATTGAACATTGTTACTTAATCAAATATTCTTTACCTTAATATGCGATTTTTGTCATTTGATAAGAAACAATGGATGAACAGAAACAAACAGGAATGATATAAGCTTTATTTTAAAGTTTTATTCGATAGCACTATCGTGTTTTTCTTAGATTATCGAAGAAAGAGGATCACGGATGTAGGTTATCTATAAAGTAGATTACACATTCCTTAAATTTGTATAAATTGAAGGTAGTTTAGACGCTTGCAATGTTCACATTCATTTTTGAAATTTCTGAAATGGCGAATTCAGAAGTATTGTTCGGTGAGTTGTTCGTAGCTAACGGGCCGTTAATCTTAATCTCGAGTTTAATAGCTTATTTCTCAATGTCTTTAATCGTTTATTTTTCAGATGAATCGAAGAAATTATTGCAAAATCAATTGGACGAATTGGCTTTTATCGATAGTGAAGATAAATTGAAGGACTTGAGCTGTTGTTGTTGCGAGTCTTTGGCCATTTATCATTGCACGGCCAATTGCAAACACCTCTTCTGTCTTTATTATTACCTAAGATGTTTCGACAGCCCTTGTCCCAAATGCAGAACTCCGATTAAGACGGTAAGATTCGCTTTTATTCATTCGAAATTGAACTAAATTTAATATAAATATTTTTTTAGTTATATTCATATTTAAATTATGTTGTTTCATCAGAGATACGAAGATTGGAATTTAAATAGACAAGTGCTCGAGTTAAAAGTGGAATGCAAATACAAGAAATACGGCTGTAAAGAAATATTCGAGTTAAGATATTACCAGGTAAGAGTTTACTGCTGTTTAGATCACATCGCACTATATAGTGTACAAACAAAGCGTATTCGATTTATTTGCATTATATATAACAATTTGTTGAAACGAGTTTTGTAAATTTTTGATTTCTTTTTTAATATTTGCTTAAATTATTGTATTTTTTTGCAATTTTTTCCAATTGCATCCTTGGATTTTCAAAGAAATTCAAAAAAGTCCCTTACGGGTTAATTTTTTTATTAATTTTAAAAAAAAATGTTAAAGTTGTTATCAGAATCATTTTTGTGAGATTCGCAATATTTTTTAAACACATTTGTAACGGAATATATTTCGTGTTGCCTTTTCATTTTTAAGAATTCAATTTTTTTTTCATATTTCGTAAAAATCTATTTCGACACATATAAGTAGAAATTTCTTAATATTTTGAAATTTCTCCATATTAAAAGCTAAGAAAACAAAAAAAAATTCGCAAATATTTAAAAAATATCAGGCATTTTCAAAACTCGATTAAGAAAAATTGAAAAAATGATGCAAATAAAACATCGAATACGTTTCGTATGTATTGCGATGTGATCTAAACTTAAATATTTTAATTATAAGAATTGCGTATATTTGTTATACTTTTTCTTCGGTGGAATTTCATTTTTTAACGAACAGGCCATTTAACTCGTAAAACATGATCATAATTTTATGATCATGTTTCAAAATCGTTGAATAATCAATATTTCGTTTTAACGATCAGTTCAAATTACAATTATTTCTTTGCAGAAGCACATCACCAAATGTAAATTCTCGACAGAAAGACTTTTGCCAAAGGTGTACAAACCAAATCCAACTGCAGAAGCTCTTAGACAGGTGACAACTTCAACTTTTTTTATTAAACACATCTCGGAGACATGAATGAGCTAACTTTCCAATTGTCATTATAGCTGAATGATGACTTCGTACAAATGCAAACGACCATGAAATCGGTAGAAGCTGAGAACAGGAAGCAGAAATATGCGCAAGAGTTTACATCCGAAATGATGAGAACATTGGAAATTGAAATGACGCAACTTCAAGATGCCTTGAAGAAAAGCCAAGATGTTAACTTAATAACAGAGTCATTTAAACGTGACGTAGTCGCTTTGAAAAAGGTAATTACCATAGAAAAAATTATTCGATTGAGCGAATTTTATATCATCTATCAGAATGATGAAAATCTTGGAAAAATTGAACCAGCAAGCTAAAATAATGCGTTAATATTACCAACTTTTGTTATAAAAAAGCAATTATATTCGATATTCTTAAGATCTCCTGTATCAACACATACAGTATAAACAATATACAATTGAAATACTTTCCTAAATACATACTTAATTAATCATGAATGCCATTTTAAGAAATTTGAAATAAAATAATGACTTAGTAATTTTGAAAATTATATCCAGCGAAAAAACGAAAAATATTAAAATGGGGTATGAAAAAGTGAGTGATTATTTCAGAAAAGAATATTCGTTGTAATTTAATAAAATATTGTCATGGCTAATTTTCATGCATTTTTAACAGGAGATACAAAGACTTGAATTGAGAATTCAAGAAAGCAAGACTCAACTGGACAAAACTAAGGCAGAGCATCAATCAGTAAGTGGCAATAATTTTTTACCTCGGTTTATATAAAGTTAAGTAATCGTTGACTTTCTAAGCAGCAGATTTAATGTTTCGAATAAATTCGTGACTATTGTTTTTAATTTTTTTACTAAGGAAATTCAATCATTGAAATCGGAGCATAAAAACCGCATAGAAGAATTACGAGCCGTGGAATCTCGACAAGAAAGACATTTGGAAATATTAGAAGAGAGAGTGACAGAATCGCAATATCACCACAAAGGTATTGTTTGTCATTTTAATATTCACTTTCTGCTAAAATATACACGTTAATGTTTTTTTTGTACTGGATTAGTTTACGAACTGCATGTAGTTATAGAAACATCCATCACATGTGACTATATAGGTGTTTATATCAATATGGTAAGATTGATTTTGTAATATTTCGCTACTTGCCATCAACGTGTATTTACGTAATTTATTTTTAGGACGATTTTATTTTGATAAATTTACGAATAGGTTCTTTTCCGGTTTGAATTTTTGAAAAAATTAAGTCCCAGAGTAAAGCCAACCGAATGACTTATCGCAACATGTAATGTCGCTTTTCGGCTTTTCTTTCATGTGTGACTTTTGAGAATGCAAGTGACATCATATCGGCTATGCTTCTTTTTATGAAATACAGTAAAACCTCGATTTTATGACCTAATTGGTGCCAGAGGTGTTTCATAAAATCGAAAACTTCAGAGAATCGAAGTTGAAATTCAAAACAATAGAAAACCAATTTAAAAAAAATAGGAAACAAGTGAATTTAGTATTCAAAGTTATTTTATCACATGGCATGTACATGTATATCACTTTTGTTTGGCAGGTTTGAAAAAATCATGAATCATCTTCTGTTTCACCATCTTTATTTTTTTGTCAAAGTCAAATCCCTTATTTATTTAGTTTAAATAGCTGGACTACTGCCAGGAGCAGGCCTCAAATTAATTAATTTTCTCAAGGTTGAGGCCTGCGCCAGCCAAAAAACGCATCGTGGTCGGCAGGAGCCTGGTCATATAACAGAGGTTTTATATAATAGAGAATCATAAAATCGAGGTTTTTCTGTTCAGCAAAATCACTATTAATCGGTCAGCCATTTTATTCCATCGAAATATTCAGACCTAATTTTTTACTACTGTCCTTTAATAAAAAATCGCTTAATCGTTTAATCATAACCCTTACAAAAATTTTAGGTATCATATTGGTTGATTCCAAGTATCTAGTAGGTATCAAGGTATATTTAAGGTCTCTTTTAGGTATCACAAGTTTACAACCTTGAAAAGATACCTATGATAGGTATATTTTAGGTTTCATTATAGGTTTCTAATAGGTATCATTCAATAATTAGTTGTTTATAGGTTTCAAATAGATATCAATCAACGAAACGTTTAAGGTATCAAACCAAATACCTTTCCGATACCTAAATGAACTTGATACCTATTAACAACTTAAAAAATACCTTCAAATTTTTGTAAGGGAAATTACGTGCAAAACAACTTTGTGCAGCTTTTTAAGCGAACTCTTGTTCACGTTTAATTATTGTAGATGTTCCAAAATAAAGAATATCATTCAAATTTTAGAAAGTAATTAAAAATGTCGGTCGTGATTGCAAATTTGAAATGATTAAAAAAACATGCATTCTAAAATTTTCTACAATTTCACTTGTTTGGCAAAATTTGGAAGAAGTCGAGCGTTTTGTAATATTTCGAAAGTTTCATAACGTTTCGACAATTTTAGTAAACTCACAACGTTTTCTGAAATTTCAAAAATTTTTCAGAACTTAGAACATCACCCCGAATTTCGAACATTTTTTAGAATTCTGAACATTTTTCATAATTTTGAATATTTTTCAGCATTTCTAAAATTATCCTGAATTTCGAACCTGTAATAGCAATGCACACTTCAGTAGCCCGTGACGTAATAATGTGTCAACTCCTTGCTGCGTTCGTGTCTCTGTCATGGCATTGAAAGTTTTCAATGAAATTAAGCCAGGCAATGGCATAAACATTCTATGCTCTAATTACATTGTTATGAGTTAACTTGAGAGTAGAATTTCATTAGAATATTTTAGTTGTCATGTGTATCGTTTCTGTAAGTGACACATATATTACAAAATTCTGATTTCGTACGATGTCCTTTTTAACAGATGATGGCGGTGACGTTCTTCCTGACATCTATATTTGGAAAATACCAGGAATTACTAAAATAATGAAGGATTTGGTGGAAAAGAAACCATTTAGATATTACAGCGATGAATATTTTACTACTCAAAATGGATCTAAATTTAAACCACTCCTCTTCACTGCAAATGACTACGAACAAGTTTTCATTAATCTCGAATTTAAGGTTGCTAACAGTTTAGAGCCATATTTCCATTCAAGGAGATTTATTCTGATCGATCAAAGCACGTCAATAAGAAAAAATAACGTGGAAATGATTGATAGACCAAAGTGTAAAATGAATTCCACCAAAGACATGATGGGGAGATTTTTCTATCATACGCAGTTTTTTCCTCCCCATCTTTTGAGAGGCAAAAGTAAATACGTGAAAAACGACACCATTTTGATTAAAATTATCTTCGAACCCGTTGCTTTTATGTGGAAACAAATCGAGGCCCAAGATGGCATCTTTTTGTGGCGAATCAACGATTATTCAAAAAAGAAAAGAGATGCAATCGATGAAGTTAAATTGCGTCTGACGAGTAAACCATTTAAAACAAGTCACGTGGGATACACGGCGCATCTTCAATTATATTTGAATGGCATATTAGATGGCGAGGGGAAATACATCTCAATATTTTTACATTTTCTCTTGGGAGAACATGACGATTCACTTTCTCTTCCGTTTAAGTGCAAATACACGTTCTGTTTACTCGATCAAACTGATTCTCCAAAGAATAAAAATATAAGCCAGGAATTTACTCATGAATTTAAAGAGGGAGCATTATGTCAGGGGCCATCTCAATTTGTTATGCAAAGTATGGTGGAAAGTTCGAAATATTTAAAAAATGACTCCATCGTAATTCAAACGACTGTAGAAATTGTCTAATGTGAAATGCAATTATTTTCATTTATTTAGTATTTTATTTCTATTTCTATGATAAATGTTAAGATTTGTTGTATAAAACTTTTAAATTTCCGTAATTTTGAAATGTTTTCAAGGCTGTAACACTATGTGTGTTCGCAGAAATTAGAATGCAAAGTATAATTAAATATGATGTTTATGTTAAAATAAATCGTAGAGCAATTCTTTTTCCGAAAATAAAAGAATATTTATTGTTTATCATATGTTGGTGTTTCTTCCAATGGACAAGTTTTGTTCGCTTTATGCATTGATTCTGAAACTTGAAAAGTTTCAATAACTGATAACTAGTCCCACATCTAAACAAAAATACCTTGTGATACATTTAAAATCCAGTTTTTTAAGGCAAAATAGATTTACAATGTATTTACAATAATATATTTTAAAAAAAAAGACATTAAATTTACATTTCTTTATATGTTTTGTAAAATATATTTTTGGATGTTCCAATCTATACATAAATTTATTTTGAATAACTTTTAAAATATATTTTTAACCTAAAAAAATATATTACTGTTTTTTAAAAATGTATTTTAAAATACATTTTTATTACAATAATACATTTCTAAAAATGTATTTCTAAAGCTTTTTTTTCGATGTGGGGTAATATAATTGTTGATACAGAGGAATAAGACAAAATGTTTTTAATTCTTAAAAAGTAACTTTTATAAAAATTGAACGTTTACGTTTTCAAAGCTCGATTTGAATTAAATTTAAAACAAAGATACTCTGATACTCCTTGACTTGCTCTAATACTCACTAATTGTTCATTCTTTTCTTATTTTACTGTACTTTTAAAGAAGTTTGTTTTCACTGCTAGAACATTTTGTTTTGGAAATGTTTGATTTAGTTTGCTTATCATCATGCAATTCCATTTTATTGCTCATCAACGTATATAAGTTTATACATTGAAAATGTATATATAAAATAACATGTTTAGTTTATCAGCTGTTTTGCCTCCATTGACCTGAAGTTTGATTTCCAATGCATAATTCTTTTAAAAGTTTTCATTTTGACATTTGCAAGTCTGATGATTTTTTGTTCAACGTATTATATTTAGTGTATTTCTGCGTTATTTAGAGATAAAGGTCCACTGAAATTGCTTGACCAGTTTAATAATTTGACATCAGTTCAACTACAAAAAAATTTTAAAAAAGAAAATAGTAAATTTTCGTAAATTGATCAAAAACAAACTGTTTTCTTTTTTTTTTTCAAAAAAACTGTACATTTTTACCAGAAATCAAAATTTCAAGAAAAATAACAAATGACGAAAGTTTTTGATATTACAAAAAAAATCGCAAGAGCCTTGCCTTTGCACTACAAAAAACCAAAAGTGACTCACAGGTTTTCCAAAAAAATTAAATTAAAATAAAACAATGAAATTTCTCAAATAACATGAAATCAGTTATCCTACACAAAAAGTCTCTTCGTCTAACAGAAAAATTGATTTTCTCCCTATAAAAAATAGATTTTGCCCCACCAAAAAATATCGATTTTTTCCACTCACAAAATTTATTTTCCCAACCAAAAAACAATTAATTTTTCCCATATAAAAAATTGATTTTTTTATTCAAAAAATGGTTTTTTTCCCCCAAAAAATCATTTTTTTCCATCCAAAAAAACTAATTTTCTCTCTTACAAAATACATTTACCAACAAAAAAAATTGTTTTATTAAAAAAAAAAAAATCTGCCAGGAATTTTTCTTCATATTCGTTACATGGTCTTCTCATGGTGATTTTAACACATTCTTCTTCACATTTTTTAACATGTTTTGCTTTTGTTTTCATTTTTTTCGAAAATACCGAAACAAAATTAACATGAAAATTTGTCATGATTTTTGTTTTCCTCCATTTCAGCCCATTTCCAGTCGTTTTTTCACAGTTTTCGATGCGTGTTTTGAAAATAAAACTTGAATTTTTTCCCAAATTGCTCCTGTTGCTGTAAGTGCTAAACTCCAAAACTGCCCCTGAAGTCCCGAAAAGACTTAATTCTAACTAACTACTCTGAAATACGAATTTATATAGCATCTAGTCCTCAGCTCAGGAGGTGGACTGCAGCGAGGGGTGATGTAGACCCGATACACACCTGGAGTGGTAATAACCCTGAAGGGTATTATTAACGAAGCAAGACGCCTTGCGCATGAACTTTTCATCATTTTTTGGTTATTTTACACGGATTTTAAACACCAAAAAAAATTTTTTTTTTTTTTAAAAAAAATTATTCTAACCAAACTCCCTAAAACATAAATCGAATTTTTCCCAACTAAAAAAAAAAATCGATTTCACCATTTCAACAAAAAAAAAATTGATTTTTATTACCAAAAAAAAATCGGTTTTCTCCAACCAAGAAAATTTTTTTTCTTGAAAACTTGGATTTTTTTCCCTTATAATAGACTATTTCCTAGACAATTCTCTCAGTCGTTTTACAGAGTTCTCGATGCATTTTTTGGAATCAACGTGGCCAAACGCTGCAAATGACATCAAAATCGATCGAATTCGGTCAAAAATTGAAAAAAAAGTGATAAGCCTTAGTGTTTTTTCAATTTTTGACCGAAAAACAATGTTCTATAAATTAGTTAATTTTAGTGTCAATTGATGCGTCCGCAGTGTTGAGTCCGAAAAATGCATCAAAAGTGGAAAAATATGAGTAGAAACGATCAAAAAATGGATTTCAAATTTTTTTTAAATGTCATTTTTTTATTTTTGTTTTTTACCATTTTAGCCAATTTTCAGTCGTTTTTCCAGAGTTCACGATGCATTTTTTAGACTCAGCCATGCGAGACGCTGCGAATGACACCAAAATCGGTCAATTCGGAGTACATGTTTTTTCGGTCAAAAAAGAAAAAATGATAAGGGTATAGCCTTGGTGTTTTTTTAATCTTTGAACGAAAAACAATGTTCTTCGAATCAGTCAATTTTGGTGTCATTCATAGAGTCTCGCAGTGCTGATTCCAAATAATGCATCAAAAGTTGGAAAGTACGAGTAGAAATGGTCGAAAAATGGATTTGCAATTTTTTAAAAACAATTTTCATTTTCAATTTCCCTGACTTTTCCCTGACTAAAATCCAAAATTTCCTGACCAAAACTTGCTCGTTAATCCATATCAATTTTTTTGTCATAATGAAAAAAAAAATAACAATTGCAATGAAAAGCTTGGCAAAACACTTGATTTTGTTACAAGTCTAGCTGGGGAATTCTAGGATGGATTGAAGAAGATTTCGGATGGAGTTGCTAGCAGACTGAGCTCACGCATAGCATTTTGCTTTTATTTCAGAAAATTTCCCTGACCACTCACAAATTTCCCCGACATTTCCATGACTTCCCTGACCACGATTTTTTTCCCTGACTTTTCCCTGACTTCCCTGACCTGTGGCCCCCTGGTTTTCACCATTTTAGCCAATTTCTAGTCGTTTTACAGAGTAGTCGATGCGTTTTTTGGATTCAGCGTGGCGAGACGCTGCGAATGACACCAAAATCGGTTGATTCGGAGGATATGTTTTTTCGGACAAAAATTGAAAAAATGACAAGGGTATAGTCTTTTTGACCGAAATACGATGTTCTTTGAATCAATCGATTTTGGTGTCATTCAAAGATCTTGCTACGCTGATTCCAAAAAAATGCATCAAAAGTGGATAAATAGGAGTAGAAACGGTCGAAAAAGCCCATTTCCAGTCATTTTAGAGCGTTTTGGATGCGTTTTTTGGAATTAGCTTGGCTCGACGCTGCGAATTACACCAAAATCGTACGATTCGTAGAACATTTTTTTTCGGTCAAAATCTAAAAATCAATTTCTGACCAAAATCGGTCCAATTTTTTAAAAAATTGCAAATTCATTTTTCGACCATTTCTACTCGTACTTTCCAACTTTTGATGCATTTGCATTTAGTGTCATTCGGAGTGTCTCGCCTCGCTGATTGCAAAAAACGCATGAAAACTTATGAAAAACGAGTGGTAAACGTTGAAAAATAAAAGAAAATAATGCAAAAATGAGAAACATTCTATTTAACATACATTTTTAATAAAAAAATACAGGAAAACAATGCAAAATAAAAGAAAATAATGCAAAAATGAGAAACATATTTTTTAACATACATTTTTAATGGGAAATAATGCAAAATAATGGAAAAATAATAGAGAAAATTGGGAAACAATGCAAAATAATGTAAAAATGCTATACACAAAATTTTTACATGCAATTTCAGTACAGAATAATAAAAAATAAAAGGAAATAATAGAAAGTAATTCAAAAATAATAGAAAATAATGCAAAAATGAGAAACATAATTTTCAACATACAATTTTAATAGAAAATGAAAAAAAATGGAAAAAAATGTAAAATTGAAATAAACATAATTTTTAACATACAATTTTAATGGAAAATATAATGCAAAAATCACAATGGAAAGAAATTTATTTGTGAAATTGAGTCAAATTTATTGAAATTTAATCAAATGTGATGCGACATTATCATTTCTTTAAGCGAAAATTTTATTTCTTTTAAGTAAAAATGTAATTTTTTGGGTCGGAAATTTGTATTTTATAAGTAAAAATTAATTTTTTTGGGTCGATAATTTAAATTTTATAGTGTTAAAATGTCATTTTTTTGTACTAAATTTCCATTTTTTTTGCGCGGAAATTTATTTTTTTTGTGCGAAAATTTACTTTTTTTTGGTAGGATTTTTATTTTTTTTAGTGAAACTTTAATTTTTTTTGAGTAGGAAATTCAATTTTTTTGAGTAGGAAATTCAATTTTTGGTGGTAAAATTTAATTTTATTTAACAAAATTTTAAATTTTAACAAATTTTTTTCTAATTTTTTTTAGGCGGAAAATTCATTTTGTTTGGCGTAAATTGAATTTTATAGATAAAAAGTTCCCTCTTTTGGGCGAAATTTTCATTTTTTTTTGGGCCAAATTTTATTTTTATTTTAGGCGAAAATTTTTATTGTTTTGGGATAAAATCCTATTTGTTAGGTAAAAATTTCCATTTTTTGAGAAGGAAATTTTAAATGTCTTGTAGAAAAATTTAATTTTTCTTGGACAAAATTTTTATTTTTTTCAGGTGTCAATTTTATTTTTATGGGCAAAAACTTCATTTCTTTTTGGCGAAAATTTTATGTTTTTAAGTAAAAATTTAATTTTTTTGGGTCGGAAATTTCAATTTTATTTCACAAAATCTTCATTTCTGTTGGAGCGGAAAATTCATTTTTATGTTGGCGAAAATTGTATTTTTCTGGATGAAAAGTTCCCTTTTTTTGGGCGGACTTTTCATTTTTTTGTGCGAAATCTTCATTTTTTTAACGAAATTTGCATTATTCGAAAATTTCCTTTTTTTAGGGAGAAATCTTATTTTTTTAGGTTGAAATTTTATTTTTTTTGGGTAGGAAGTTACAAATTTTTAGTGGTACAATTTATTTTTTTAAACAAAAATTTTATATTTTTAGAAGAAGATTTGAATTATTTTGTGGTAAAATGTCATTTTTTTGGTCAAAATTTTGATTTTCTTTGGGCGAAATATCATTTTTTTTTTGCCGAAAATTTTACGTTCTTTTGGGCGAAAATATCATTTTTTCTTTAAGGAAATTTAATTTTTTTTAAGTAGGAAATTTTAAATTCCTTGGGGTAAAATTTCTTTTTTTTTTGGCGAAAATTTTATTTTTTTCAGGTAACAATTTTATTTTTATGAGCCAAAACTTAATTTCTTTTTGGCGGATATTTTACGTTTTTAAGTGAAAATTTTATTTTTTTGGGTCGGAGAATTTATTTTTTTTTAGTGCTAATTTTTTTTTTTGGGTGAATTTTTTTTTTTTTTATGCAAAAATTTAATTTTTTTTGGCGGAAATTTTATTTTTTTAGGTGTAAATTTCATTTTTTTTTCCAAAAAGGCGAACGCGAATCTGCTTTTAATCATGAAAATCTGTCGAAAGATTTCGTAGCAAAACCACGTTTATTGAACAACTGATTAAATGCAGCAATTTACAGCAAGAAATTATCCAGCGAGGCGCTTCAGTCGCAAATTGGCCGAACACAATGCAGACGACCCCTTACTACTTGGTGATTCTGTAGAATCCGTTATGTTGGTCGTAAAGGTTGCCATGACCTCAGGGTCAATTCAGCACAGGAGTGGGCAAATTAACGGCTTATTATTGAATTTTTATTACACACAATTTGCACTAACGTGTGTAAAGAATTCGATGGTGGGAGGATTTTGGGAAACGAGTGTTATTTGTTTTTTATTTGCATAGCCCGCTTTGAATAACGCTTGACCTTTCGTCATATGGGGTCGCATTTTTGAATGACACTCGACGTGAGTGACCACCGTTTTGAAATACGAGTATTATTGAGCCTTTATTCAAGCTTCTATAATAAACAAATGAACACAATGTACAAGAATTACACAGGAGTAAACAACATAGCATGACACATGACTAAACAGAAACAACTGCACTAAATAATGCATTTTTTTAGGTAAAAATTTAATTTTCATTTTTTTTTGGCGAAAATTTCATTTTTTATTTGGGCGAAGATTTTTCATTTTTCTAAATTTTAGTAATTTTTATGAAATAAATTTCGTCTATTTTAAGGATGGGGGGGAGGTAAATTTCAACGGTTTTTTTGGAAATTATTTGATTTGTTGTATGGAAATTGTCGATTTTTTTTAGAGAAAAATTTAATTTTTTTGGGAAGTACGGTTACTTCGATTCTATTAGAAGAAGGTTTCGATTTTTGGGGAGGGGGGAGAGCAAGTGGTTGAATTCGATTTTTTTTAGTAAAAAATTAATTTTTTGGAGGGAAAATTTCGATTTATTGGGAATAAATTTTCGATTTTATTTATTCGAAAAATGTATTTTTTTGTGGGAAATTTTATTTTTCTTGCATATTTTTCGGAAAATTTCATTTTTTTTCCGAAACAATGTATTGTTTTGTGGCAAATTTTATTTTGTTCTGGAATGTGGGGAGAAATTTGGATTTTTTTATAAAGATAGCAAAACATAAAATTCTTCAATGGGAATGACATGACAACAAACAATTCGTTAAAAATGACCACAGAGCACTGTTAAAATGATAAAACACATAGAAAATGACAAAAAAGGGAAATACATGTACGAAAAAAAAATTAAAAAAAACCCATTAAAATGGTAAAATAATCCACGTTATATAAAAAAGGCAAAAAAACACGTCAAAATGTTAAAAAAAACATCAGAAAAAACAAAAAAAATGCGAAAAAATGGAAAAATCACGTTAAAACGGTCAAAGAAACACGACACAAATGAGAAAACGTGTCCAAAATAAGAAAACATAACAAAAATGACAAAAAATTTTGAAAACGGCAGAAAAAACATGTCCAAAATAACGAAAAAAACACGTCAAGAATGAAAGAAAATAACGTGGAACATAGGGAAAAAACACGACCAAAAACCAAAAACTACTTAGCATTAAATAATGTTTATAAAAATCTAAAAAAAATTGTCTTCCAAATAATTTGGATTCGTTTACTTTCATTTTGCATTTTAATTGATTTTTTTAAATTACATTTTACTTTTGTTCGGATTCATTGAACAGAGTTAACCCAGAAATTTCATTTCCAGCTTTCCTGACTTTTTCAGGTTTTAAAAGAATTTCCCTGACCGATGACAACGTGAAAAATTCCCAATTTCCAAATTGTCACAGGAAAATACTTTTTAAAATTTACTAACGACAATTTTGAAAATTTACATAGAATTTTTTTCCAAAATTAAAAAAAAATTGCGTGAAAATATGGTAAAATGGGAAAATTTTGTACTCGGAAAATGTTTGCAAATTTTGCTTGGAAAGTGGGAAATTTTGCCATTTTGCCCTCGGAAAATTTTGCAAATTTGTACTTGGAAAACATGGAAAATTTTGCAAAGTAATACTCAGAAAACGTGGCAATGTTTGCAAAGTAATACTCAGAAAACGTGGAAATGTTTGCAAATTAATATTCAGAAAAAGTGGACAATTGTGTAGATCTGTATATGGAAAACATGGACAATTTTGCAAATCTGCATTTTAAAATGTAGAAATTTTTGCAAATTTGTACTCAGAAAATGGGTCCTGAGCTAACCTCGTAGAAGTATTAATTTTGGATCGCCATGACTGCGTTGAATTTTCCTGACTTTTTCAAAATAAACCATTCTTCCCTGACTTTTCCAGGTTTACCAGATCTGGGGAAGCCCTGTTGAAATGACTTCACATACATTTGTATGTTATTTTTGAGCAGTTAAACTTTTAAAAATGTTTTTTACTTACGTTATAATCTTCAAATAATTTCGCCGACGAATGATTCCTAAAAGACTCCTTAGTTCATTAATTACTAGAAACATTTGCATTTATTAACTCAAAAAAACACAATTGACAATTTATTACGTTCAAACCACAACTAAAATCTGGAGATGTTAATGAGAAATTTACATTCACGGGACTTGAATTTTTAAAACAAAGTTTAAAGAAAAACTTTTCACAAAAAAATTTTTATAGGGGAATTTATATGCATATATTTTTATTGCTAGTTTCGACTTAATTTCCACCTTTTTTCTTGCATCGCCTTATTTAGCAGAAAAGTTATCGTTTTTATTATTCGTTTTGTAACCATACATGATTTTTGGGGATAGGTGGGGCATAGGCTGAACGAATAATAGGATATACCGTCTTCCCCACTTTAAAAATAACCTTTCGAATACAAACGGGGTAATCAAGCACCGACAGTACGCATTCATACCGTGCGCATTTGCGTATGTTTTGTACTGTTTTCTGGGGGTACGAAAGTTATGCATTTGGGTCAAAAATGTCAGATTCTGATTGCCTGAACGCCTATGAATGTAGCCCTATGAAGGGCTACAAACTAAAAGTTCTGAAAAATGGTCCATATCATGCTTAGGGGCCTAATGCGTATCGTGCATAGCTGAACAAGAATACTGAAGAATAATAAACGCAGTATAATTTCTAATTACGGTTCGCTTTTCACACACCCTATGAAAAAAGAAAATCATGTTAATTAAACCTAATAAGGCTGCTTTTAAAAGTGCAATATTAGAAGCGAGCTTAAACGTAAATAATTTTTTCTGGATGCATTATGTATTAGTTAGCTTGTTTTTATATACAGGGTGGGCATATGTCTTGGCCTCTCAAATATCTTTACCACCTCAGGCGCTAGGTAAAATGTGCTTACATCAGTGAATAGGATGTAATGTGAGGACTCCAGGAGCCATATCAAACATTACAGCGCACTTCAATTTCATGGCAATGTGATTTTAAACGCATTTGCATTAATTATGCAAATGCCGACCAACTTTCTAATTCGAGGATTTGCTCTATCCGTACATTGCAAAATATGAATGTAATGGTGATTCCATCCTACATTACAGATAAAGTAATTTTGGGAGCGGATTTTATGCGTAAGGCGAAAGTCAAAATAGACCACGCCACAGACAAATGGACGCTCACGAACCAAAAAAACGAAGTGTTTCCCATTAAAAATGCATGTTAAGCACACGTCACAGTGCCAAATTTATGCCAAACATGGATCTGACCAATTGCTATTGGCAGATCCCGATAGCAGAAGAGTGTCAGAATTATTTCTCAACCATCACCCCGCAAGGTACACTGAGCTATATGCGTATGCCAATGGGTGCGAGAAATTCTGTGGCACATTGCCAAAGAGTAGTAGAGAGATGATGTTGCATTTGCCATCTATACGGAACAAAACCTACCAGGATGACTTACTGGTAGCCTCAGATGAATTTGTCAAACACTTGGAGGACATGGACAAAGTTTTTTAACTAATTATCCAATACGGATTTTCATTAAAACTAAATAAATGTCTCTTTTTCAATGACAATGTTGACTATCTGGGACATCACTTATCCCAGGAAGGAATTAGTCAAAATACGGACAAGGTAGGAGCAATGCTCAACTTACCGTATCTAAAGAATCCAAAAGAAGTCAAATCATTTGTCTCGTCCTGCTGGTGGTTTGATAAATTCATCCCGAATTTGGCACAAATAGCGTCACCACTCTACAAATTATTGAAGAAAGACGTTGTTTTCAAAATCGATGATGCTTGTAAGTTTGCGTTCAACTTGCAGATTGACCGCCTACGTCAGGCTCCCATCCTAAAACAACTGGACTTTTCGAAAAGTTTCCGCTTGTTTACGGATGCGAGTCACGAGGCAATTGGCGCGGTCCTCGTGCAAGGTGACGAGCATCTGTATTTCGTGATAGAATACGCCTCCAAGCTCCTAACCAAGCCGCTATTAAATTATTCCACCACTGAGAAGGAAGCTCTCGCGGTTATTTGGGCGATAGGGAAATTTAGGGGGTACCTTGACGGAATGCCTTTCATTGTGCACTCCAATCATCGACCGTTGCGCTGGCTGATCACTCTGAACCAACCTCAGGGCTGTTTGGCACGCTGGGCTCTATCTGTACAAAATTACATGTTTGACATTGAGTACATACCAGGAAAATTAAATGTGCTGGCCGACTTGTTGTCACGATCTTTAGGCAAAGAATCCGAGCCGGTTGTCATAATTCAACAACTTTTCACCAATGAACAGCCAATCACAAAGACTGATTTTCAGAGCGCACAAATGCCGGACCATCAGTGCTTTAACATAAGAGATGAGCTCGAGTCCGATTCTGACTATGATGCAGCTGAGCCGAAAATCTTTCTGGGAAGGGGATACGTGGTCTTGGATAAAATCCTGTACAGACATCTTCCAGGAGATGAGACGGATAACCCCAAATTGGTAATACCACATACACTGCAGAATAGAGTGATCTCGTGGAATCAGTCAAATAATGAAGCAGGACACCAGGGTGTGAATGGAACCCATGCACACAAAGTCCAAAAGTACTATTGGAATAATATGCGGAAAACAATCAAGAAATTCGCGAATTAATGTTCTGATTGCACGCGATACAAACCTGACCACCGTTCCAATGCAGAAATGTATACCAGCCCAGCTGTCAAACCAAGGTTTGATGACGTAAGTGTTACCCACCCGTACGTAATTTAGCGGTGTTCTAGTTCACCTACACAAACGTAGAACAAATGTCGGCTATTTTAAAAAGGGGCTATGGTAGCGAAATGATTCTCGGAGATGTATTGGATTGCTGTTTCTAGAAATCCCTATTAATCTGAAAACTCATGCAGATTAACTGACAAGCTTGCGCTTGCAAGTTAAATACTTATTTTAATGATGCAAGATTATATGAAGATATGTGGATACGATCTATATATTGGAATCAATATGGCATGCACACTTGTGGGCCTAAAGGCAGAATCACACTACATATTGGGATTGACGATTACCCAATCACACTGCATTGCAAACGAGGCAACCTTGTTGCCTCGTTTGCATTGCTTCTTGAAGCCCCAAGAACTTCAGCCACCTGTTCCCATACGGTTGTTTTGAGGTCGGCTCGGCGGTACATCTCGGATGTTGCGTCCCACAGAATAGGCTGCTTCGCTACTTCGTGAATTAAACGTTTTTCTACGTCTAAAGTGAACAATTGCATCTTTTTGGGAGGCATTTCGAGTTAATTAATGCGCACAATGTAGTATTGAACTAGCTTATGTGTAGGTTTCCACCAAAAGAGTTTTTCTTGCCAAAATAAAAAGTCACATGAGCGAGTCTCGGCCTGTGATTGGTCTGCTATTGCGATTGCCGATTAGAAAATAGCCGGGCGGCTAAATGACAATCGCCAATCGCAATCGTTGCCGCTTGTTCTCAGATTGGTCGAGAGTTGCTCACAATCTCAATCGCAACGGCAAAGCTAATTTCAATATGTATTGTGATTCGGCCTTAATCAAGAATATTCATATCTCTAACTGGCTAAATATGAAAATACATTAAATCGTATCTAAAGTCCACAACATTTCTATCGCAGATCAAAAGTGAAGTTGTTCTCACCACTGTAGAATTTCTATGTTGAAGAGCAGAATTCATCTCTTTGTCTGGTTGGAGATCCGGCATGGAGTCACCTGGCTTCAAGCTTTGCTGCTTTGCCACTGACTGTTGAGTTGAAATTTTGGTCTCCTTTTATACGATTCTCTCTGCATCTCATTATCTACACCTGCAGTGAAACTCTGTTGGAGCAATTTTCTCTTGCTTTCCATGCTCCTACTGCTGTCACAAATCATGGAGTTTAGTGGGTGGGGGATCCCTTATTCTCTTGATTCATCATACTACAAGGTCTCATTCTGTTAGATTTCAAATTAGTTACTGTTGGATAGCTGCACAACTCCACAAATTAATTCCCATTATTCTGGATTACTGGGACAGACGAAGGTAGCAGAGCTCGCAATTTTCGAAGTGCAGTAACAAAATTAATTTCAAATTAAAGATGAAGAAATCCCAAAAGTGGAAATATTGAAAGAATCGTTGTAAATAAATTCGCAGAGTATATAGCTTAAGCTGTAGAAATCACGGACAATGGAGAACTCTCACTCTCCGCAAACAAAAGTGAAATCTGGTTGAATCCAGGTCAAAAATCCGTCATCCAGAGGTGTAGATTTTTACTAAAAGTTATCCTCAATTATTGTAAAATCACTCACGACTTCTTGAGAGATTTCAAGAGTTGAAAACTTCAAGTTGGTGTTTGGGCCAGGTCCGAGGTCCTGGTTACTGGTGATTTTGTTCAGTCCAGAAGAGCCGAATTTCGCCTGAAATTCGGTAAACAATTCGAAGAAAGGCAGCAGAAACTTTCTGTAGTTCAATAGTAATTTAATAGTTGAGTTTGTGAGATTCTAACAACATTAAACATTAGATTTTTAAACTCCTTTGTTATTGAATATTGGTAAGGCCAACATGGAGCAACCACTAGTCAGGCCAACTGGCAACAGAATGGCGGGTGAAAGCTGAAGAAAGTGACTTTACTACCCACTTATGATGTCAGAAGACACCCTAACAAAGGGACCTATTCAGTGGAGAGAAAAACGGGGTCTTTCACTTTCTCTTCAGCAAACTTTACCTCCTTGGTTGCTATGGACGCTTGTAGCTAAGCACTCACTAGCCTGCCAAGGAGGTTGCTGGGAAGGGAGAAAGTGGTCAGTGCCTGAGGCACCAT
>JAQGAO010001378.1:0-24791 GCA_034697705.1 Ommatoiulus sabulosus
ATGTTTAATGTTAATATCCAACTTCACTGTATAAATACAATGCAGTAGGGTCTATACGTTTTAAGTACAGTATGCTAACGTGTACTGCATGTATGTCCAGAATTCAAACAAATAGGAAATTTTGAAAAACTATATTTATAATTGTTGCGCAAATATGTTGTAACAATTTATACACGTTTGATGAAGGCCAAGAACAGTAAAGATGAGAATCTTTCCGTCCAATCCATTTCATTAAGATCCACGCTAATCTTTTAGCTTTAACACTGGCTGGAGGTTGAGGAGGAGGAGGAGCGCACCCTGTACCATTTAATAATATGGGGCGCAGTTAATAACGTGTCACCCACACTTTCTCGAAGATTGAGCAGTTAAATAAGACGTCGTCGTGAATCCCAGAAATATTGAATGTCGATTAGAGCCAGCTAAAATCAATGGGCTTTGAAATGCACGAAAGCGAATGGCAGCGAGGCATTTTCGTTTAGCCAATAATGGGCCCCATTTCGAGGCAGTGTTCATAATTTGTGTTTAAAGTGATGTGTCAGTTGGTGTTGGAATTAAGAACTGATGCCGTTTACGTTTTATATACCTCCGAGAATAGGTTCAAATGAGGCCCATTACACCGATGCGATGCACTAACCGTTGGCTGCCATTAATCTGCAGCCCCTACAAAAAAACAGCCTTATTTCCTGCACTTTTTCTCTTTCTCTAGCACTTTGTATAAACAGCTCTAGCAGCTTCATGAGAAAAACAAATGTTGATCTAGTAACACCAGCAGGTTGCACATTTTTCACATCGATTTTTGCTCCGTATATCGCCTCGCATATATGGTCAAAATAAAACGATAAAATTATGGGCTAAAGATAAAAAACAACTACCGTCCATAACCGAAAATTTGTGGACTTAGGAAGAGCTCGGTTCTGGGAGAGATACATCCTCCTCGTTTAATCAACCGAGTTGCACCTTGGATGATGTCAACAAAAAGCTCTTTTTTTTTACTTTTTAGATGCGCAGTTAAGAATTGCAGCATGCTTGCCAACCTCGTTTTACGATAAATTTCATGGCTGCATAACATTTCGAAGCATAAGTTTTCAGTTTCGTCTACACCATGTTCGCGAAATATGAAATACGGTAAAAACTGCCAAAAAAAAAGAATAAAGCAGCAACAGTCTTAACCGGCCGAACCAAGAAATTCGTTGTTCTGATACTTGTGATGGAAATTAAGCGTATACTCAGACAGTAAATTTTGCAGATCGCACTTTGGCTGTACTGAAATCACGTCGGGAAAAGGAAGACACTTATTGATTTGAAAATGGCAATAATCTCGAATGAACTTTTGAAACCAACAAATGTGTCGATTTTGATCACGTGACATGCTAAAGTGCGATCTGCGAAGCTCCTGTCTGAGTACCTCTAGTATGTTTAGTTGTTTCTGCTTCATCTAGCAACACCACAGGCTGACAGATATTAATAAGCAAATAATGGAGTTTTTTTTTTTTGCAGACTTAAAAAGTTGAGCTTGAAAAGTAGTTTCCTCGGAGGTAAAGCAAACATCGTGATATTTTAAAATTAAAATAATTAAATTCGCTAAACAAAGAAGAAGAGCATGCTGGAGGAATTTAAATATAAAAAAAAATAAAACCTTCTGCACAGTATACCCAGTACGCCGACTCCTTGTCGGCCCCTTTGAAGTCAGGGTGACAGCCGTTATGCAGCGCCTCTCCGCTAAGTAGCTGCAAACACTCGTAAGGGGCCATTCAAAAAAGGACGAACGAAATTTTTCCCCATAAATGGACCGGCTCCTACACCTTAAAAATGTGGACGTAGGCCTACTCTGCGAATGGCTGTAAACGAATACATTTTAGGGTCATTTAAATACCGCTTGGGCGTGACTTCATTTATTTTGCAGTTACTGGACCAGGTGGCGCTCTGACACCACCAAGTGCGTTGAATCGGCATATTGGTTATACATTGAACTGTACCTTGACTCAAAGAGTTATTTGACCTTTGAGTTTAAACTGACGTTGCGAAACGTTGATCTAAACCCACCATTTTTTTCTCGTCTCCCAGCAGATCTCTCCAAACTCCAAGATGGCGCGAGATGCGGGTACGTGTTTCAACCTTGTTTACAAAATCGCATTCGGGCGCAGAAATGTAATTCAAAAATCACAAATAAATTATTCAGTAAACATGATCGAGTTAAATTCCATTCCCCGAAGCTCGGAAAAAGCTACTGCATACGCGCACACGCCAGACGACCCTAACATCATTCCTAGAAATGCAATCGGCGGGGGTTTCGGGGTTCGCAACCCCTTAATCCCGCCAGAGAGCGTAATGAGCGCTGACATCTAAAGGGGCATTAACTAACGCGCATTTCTGCCTTATTATTTTACATTAAGCTTGACGTTCATGCTCTGTGACAGAACTGCCTAAGGCGTTCGTTTTAATTTACACCATCTACGCAACTCTGCGAATGTGGCGAGATTTTTTGAACTCAGATTTCGAGCGTAAACCCCAACTTTCCAGCGCATTAATCCTCGAATAATTGATGAAAAACAAGTGAAAAATGCGCTTTATTTCATCTCCACCCGCACCAAAATTAAATAACAAACTCCAATTAAGCCGCCAAACTCGGGCTAATATGATTGACTTTTCAATTCGCCAACTTCGCCTGCCTTTCCTTCGTTTAATACCAAATTAATTAGATTTAAACCGACATTAAGCTGCGCATTTTTGGTCTATTCCCAGCAGACGCGCAAAGGTTTTACTTCGGAGATTTGCGAGCGCGTGTAATTAAAATTATTGATTAGTTGCGAGGCCGTTTATTAATTATTACGTGTTGCTGCTGCTGTTGCCGATGCCATTTTCGGAACTTGTCTAGCTCGTGTTTCGTTAATCGGAAATGGCGCAACATCGGATAATCTTGCTCGTTTAAATTTGGCATGGTAGTTGAGTTGCTGTTGCAAATATGATGTATAAGACAACAAATTCGTAACTTTGGAAATGAGACCAACTCCCAATGTGTAAATATTATGTTCTGAACTTAATCGCGGGTAAATTTTAAAAAGTGACAATGACATGTTGTGTATTTACTATCACAAGAGTGCAACATGCTTCCCAAAATCCCTATAACAGAAAAAAGAAATTTAGTTATATAAGCACATGTACAAAGAAACGTGTGAAATACATGCTTTGTACAGTACGGTATGTTTTAAACATGTCACGAGCAAGACAATAATTGTATGACGTGTTAATTTGTGCATTTACATGTAATAAATGTATTGACGTTAATTCTCAAACAACATTTTAAGAAAACAATTTCTAGAAAATAATATTTAATTTTTCATATCAGTAATACGGTTGTTAGAAAATAAAGAAAAACATTGAAAATATCTCACATTGGAAATAAAAGCATTTTAAAATACAATTGTACAAGTTCATTTTGAAACTTATGCAACATCTTTTACTTTAACATGTATTTAAAATGAATTTCACAATGAAAATTTGCCTCGATATGCATGCATGTAAATGAATTTTTTTGCATTTGTTTTTAAGTACCAATTGGATGTTTCAATAGGGATACTCAGACAGAGGCTTTACGAATGGCATTTTTGGAAGTCGTAAAGCTGGTATAAAAACAAAGCTAACCACGAGTGAATTGGTATTGTCAACACCACAAGTGCCACTCATGAAGCTTGTGTCTTGAGTGTCCCTATTTCATATTTCCATCAAAGTGCGTCGGTGTCTTAATAGTTAATACGTTAGTTGTTAAAGCGCCTAAATGGAAACAAAATGTTCGGATACACGTAAATGTGGGTCTCTAACAGTAACGAGAAAAACGAGTCCACTTATCTTGAGAAATCTTCGATATGTCACGGAAAACATTCAATTTGCAAACTTTGAATGCTCCAAACAGCTTTTCTTCTCTACAAAAACGGCGACAAAACTTCCATCAAAGACCCATTTTTGTCGTTATCTACGAAATCTCAGAAGAAGGTCACCTATATGACCACCATGAATTAACGTCAAAATCGTGGACAGCCCAGGAATGTATCTTAAGGGCAGACATTCCTAGATCTATTTCCTTGTCATTGCCAACATTTTTCATATTAGTTTGCTATAGGAACAGGCAGATTGCGTATAATTTGCACAACAATGGCAATTACGCAGGCATACGACCAACATGCAAATGCGAATTATTTCTGGCCCATCTTGCTTTAATGCAGGATTTCCCAATTAACCAGACGAAAAGGGAGCCGCCGAATTAAGAGTGACACGTAATTATTCACGTGTTGATTGGATTAGCATTTATTTTGATTAAAACGAGAGCGTCATAATTAGAGGAACAACACACGATAGCTATCTACATGACAGATGCTCGTATGAAATTTTAATAAACTTATATATTAATCAGCAGAATTACCATCGCTATACGCCATCCCATGTGCAGAAATTGAGAAAGTACTTTGATGAACTCTATGCAGAGTTAGCAACATCGAATCATCGATGAATTGAGTCACGTGATGCCGGCATCATTGCAAAATTGAAATTTAGCTGTGACAAACAACGAATTTTCCATCTTAAACGACTAATCGAATTAATCAAAAATTGACGAACTATGGGGTGTCAATGAGTGGCTTAAATAGCCGTAGCCACTTTCCAAAAGAGCTAAAAAGCGGCCATTTTGTGAAAAGTGAGCACGCGCGACAGCTAAAAAAATCGGCTAAACTGAAATCCACTTTTAAGCGGCTTTTTCAGCCGCAGTCTTTTACCGGAAGGGCTAAATTGCGGCATTTTGTAAATTCTGCGCATGAGCGAGTGTTTACAAATCTACCAATTGAGAAGTACGTTTCCGCATTTTATTGGTGCTTTCAAAATATATCAGTAACGGAGCACCAGGTAAAGAAAAACTCAGCAGGTGGCGCTTATGGTTTGAAAATCCCACATTAGCCATTCGCAAATGGGGCTGTCAAGCCAAACGAATTAGCCATTCATGTCACCTAATAATGTTTGTTTGTTTATTGAAAATTATTTAACGACACCCACGACTATACGTGTATACATGTGTATAAGCAAAATGCTGGTATTAATACATTTTTTTTATTTTAATGTTGTTTTACTTTTTTGTTGTCTGATAATTTCTGATGAATGAATGCCCAGTGTGGTAATCTATTAACTTCGCAGATTTATTCATGGAGTGCTAATAAGCATTCCCATAATATTCCAATCAATCACATCGCATCAGGGGGCGCTGAGGGCATTGTAAAAGCGCTTCACTTAAGCTCCCTTCAATTGCTAATTAACTTTCACTTGCAAATTGAGGCTTGCTACAAAAGCCATATAACTTGTATTAAGGACGAAAATAAGCCACTGTTTCTTCTTTTTTTTGTAAGAGTTTGTGGGGGAGAGAGAGCTAGGGTAGGGAGGTTGAAGAGGAGATAATTCATAAGTAGTTTTTTATCCAACTTGATCAACGCTCCATTCAATAATCGATGCAGTGAAGCATGACGGGAAATTAAAAAACGGATTCCTGGGAGGCCCTAATTGCTTAGTAATAAAAAAGAAAGGTTTTTTGCGACTATCATGATTGGGAGAAACTCAAAATTACATTCATATTTGCCCAATACATACAAATGATTCATCGTTAATTAGTATTGATTAGCGAAATTTTGGCTACGAATAACCTTGCGAACAGCTAAATGGAGGATAATAACGCTTGCAATATTGCGGAAATAAGCATCAGATCCGGATTCATAGGGGGAAACATAATTGCAAATGGAATTTAATGCATTATTTATACCTTATTAATAATAATTAAGCCTAATTATAAATCTTCGGTTAATTAGCAACGAAACAACAAACAAGACAATAGATCCCTTGTAAAAATGTACACGTAAAAAGCGCTACCTAAGGTTCATTCCGTGAAAACTCTGCTATAGCGCCATCTGTCGAGATGTGTCATCTGGATGGGGATTTCTTTAATAAGAACATGATAAGTCAACTTTGAAAAATAAAAAAAAACTGATCAAATTGAAAGCAAAAACTATTAATGCTAATCGGTGGCGCCACCTATATTAGCCTTTCTCAAATTTCATTGCGCTGAAAACAAATTTTAGATCAACCTACGTATACAGTATAACATATCTTTTTAAATGTTCAGGAAGTTGTTTGTCAAAGTTTTGCTAGCGCCATCTGTTGACATGTTGCATAACAATCCCTTTTTTTTATGAAAATCCCTTAAAAATGCCACCAGAAAGCAAATCAGTGTGAGTTAGTAATCGATTTTAGAATAGATTATGAACATTTAAAAATTATAGAGATAGTTCTACATTATATTTAGAAAATGTATTTCTTCAAAAGCCCATGTTAGTTTTGCCCATTTATTATTTTACGAAAAATAAAAACATTAAAAAAAATTCAAAAATGAAAGTGAAGCCATGTTTATCATACAATTATTTCAGACATTTGCGAATTTCAAAGTTGTTTTAACACAACGAGCAAAAACATTCCTAATTTTCAGAAAAAAATATTAAAACATATATGGTGGTAGCAAACTTAGCTGCAGTCATTTACCTTGATTTGTACTCGGCAATTCAAGTAAGTGCAAACGACAGATTTCACCGACGCACCGAGCTGTCGTTTCGAAATGTCCAATTCAATTTCACGTTCAGATAAATCTAGTGAAACTCGACAAAAAAAACCCTGACTAATTTATGTATGCGAGCAAAAAGGAAAGCACAGCAAAAAAAAGTCCTGGCAATGTTTTCAACCGAAAACCGGCTTTTAACAAAAATCACTTCTTTTGCTTCGATAAATCCGTTGGCGATTCGCGGAAAGAGGAAAAAACTAAATCTAGCAATCTACTCTAATTGCTTCCGAGAGCATAATTCTTCATTTCCGTTTCTGGGTAATTCGGAAAGTTCGCAACTAGCTCGGAAACTGCTTGAGATAGAACAGTATCTCCAGAAGCGACTACTCAAAATTTTCATCTATATATGGCTAGATGCTTGCCTAGTTCAGGGGCCGCGGAAATACGGAGCCCCTAGCGGAACATTACTTTTTTTTCGTTTTGTACGTGAATGACGTAAAACGAGTACAAAACGAGAAAAAAATAATCTTCCGCTACGGGGCTCCGTATGTTTTGTGTTTCGTTCACTAGGCCTACTTCATCGCTTTCACTCAATCGCTTCGTTCGATCGGTAAGTCCAGCCCGGGCATTGCCGGGAAACGTACAGCTAGTTTTAATATAAAGTAAGTTTTATCTCAAAGAATCAACGTAATATGTATTATGAAATGCATTTTAATAACGCAATATGTATTTTGAAATGCATTTTAGTAACACAATATGTATTTTGAAATGCATTTTAATAACGCAATATATGTGTTTTGAAATGTATTAAACATGTTCCAATGTACTTATACAAATTTTCAAATGAATTTCTTTTCAATTAGGGTTCAGCCGAAACTATAAAGCTGTGTCGTTTTAATAAAATACAGAGTTTATTTAGCTTGACTTAATACAGTTTTAAACCGGAAATTGACATTTTGACGTCAAACTACAGTGTACGTCTTCGGAGTTTCGGAAGTCCGAAAAATGTCCGATTATGTGTCCGAAAAAAAAAAGCCGATTAAATATTGGAAAAAATGCCCGAATAAATTTCCGAAAAATGAGACATTTTAATGAATGACGTCATACATAGAAATTCTGATGACGTCATTCCTTAAAATTCGGTTGGCGTCATTCTTACAAATGATCGAATGACGTCGATCATCATTCACTATTCGGCCTCAGGTGTAGTTCTAGGTTTAAAAAATTGCAGAATAGCACATAGCAAAGCAATGCTCTGCTGTTTTTTAGTTGTGTCACTTCTGAAGTGGGGGTGCAATATTCTGACAATCTCACCTACAGGATATAAGATGGTTAAACGAGTTTGCAAAAAAAAAAAAATGGGACTTGCTATTGGCTTATCACGGACATTTATCCAAATGAAGTGAATTTATAGAATGGGAAGAAGATGCTGTAAATCAATCAGAAAAACAATGATATTCTGCATTAAATCTTAACAACGTTAGCAAAAATTGCTGACAAATAAAGGCTGAAAATCAAAAATCAGCAACGGCGCTTCAAACAGGGTATTTGAAAACCGCGCACAGACTCATGGGAAGCGAGGGTTGTGGGTGCCCTTTATTAGCTGGGTGTGATGATATAAACTCGGCAAATTGATTAAGCTCAGATTCGGTTGTGTGCAGATTGCGTTTTGCTTATGAGCAAATCCGGTAAAATCCGAAAACGATAGCAAACTGTGCCAGGATGAAATACGAGCACCAGCTGGACACTGGCTAGGCATTAGTGGCCCCATCATACATCAGATGAAGCCCATTTGGTGGAGAGAAAAACACCGAAGAAATGCACTTCCAAATTACAATATAAGAATGGCCGAAGCGAGCCATTACGCTGGACACTGACAGACCTATGGGCTCACCTAGTTACCCTAATTGCGCAATTCATTCAATTAGGGGGGAAAAGATGGCAGCCAGCAGCCCTTAATGATGCGAGCCAAACACGGATGCAGCTGGGGCCATTTTTACGTATCAAATAAAAATATCAATCAACGGGATTTCCCCTCAAATCCCACGAAAAATCCCGTTATGGCCTCCTTGGCCTTGCCAGGTCAGGTGGTCTTGGGGAGATCATTAGCAAGATTTAAGTCAGACGCAGATATGCGTCTGAAACGAAATCCCATATACCTGCTGTGGTAATAATAACAGCAAAAGTCACTACTAGGGGACAGGCTTCAATATTGTGCATCCATGATGGCGACATGAAGCTTGTGATCAGCTAAAGAAGTTGGCATTTCACAATTTTTTCAAAGTTTGTGAAATATGAGCTTTCTATCCGTATGTATGAAACCTTTTGTATTATCGTGGTGACACCCAAAACTTCACCGAATTTCGTTAGTTTGCCAAACCCAAAAACAAGAAATTGTAAACAAGCACCTCAGCACCTATAATGCTAAAAAACTGAGGTTGTCTCAGCCTGCACTGAAAGTGAAGTGAAGCACTTGGAAGTGAGATTCTTCCAAAACATCGTAAAATATGCAAGTATTTCAGGCATGCCAGTCCTTCACCAACCATGATGAATATTTTGATAATCCGGCAACAACCCTTTTGGTCTACAGCCACGTACGATGATAATTGCTAACCTCAAATTCCGGAAATCTAATCTATAAAGCAAATAAGGTTGTAAAGTTTCGTCTATACCTTAATTCAAGCAGTGCCTCCGGTGCTAAACATTCCCAATTAAATTTAACGAACCTCCAAAACGTAATATCAGAACCAGACATGCAAATTTGATCTAAGTTTACATTTGCCAGATTAATGTCTAGCTTGATCCCAAAATCTTCATTTCCTAGCTTAATGGAACAGCATAACCAATGCTGCAAATCAAAATGCATCAAGGCAATAAAGTAAATGATCTCATTCATTAAAATTCGCAGTATGATGACATTTAGCGGCTCATGACGTCATCATCGGAACATAATGACTGGCGTCATCATCGAAACATAACGACTGACGTCATCATCGGAACATAACGACTGACGTCATCATCGGAACATAACGACTGACGTCATCATCGGAACTTAACGACTGACGTCATCATCGGAACATAACGATTGACGTCATCATCATAATATAACAACTGACGTCATCACTAGAATATAACAACTGACGTCATCATTAGAATATAACAATTAACTGACGTTATAATCAGACTAAAGCAAATGACGTTACCAACAGAATTTTAATGAATGATTTCATCATTTGGTACGATGACGTCATAGTAACTACCCCCTTAAGCAAACTCGGGGGAAAGACAGTTTTACTTCAAAACTAAAAACTCGTCCAATGGCCATCAAAGATGTCGGAAAAAAAGAAATGTCTTTACCACTTTTCCTTCAACTTCCCAACCACAACAACAGGCATCGTTCGCAGAATTTCCCTCGACAACAGGCAATAGATTTTCGGTTTCTAGCTCATAGCTAATGGATGAGATTCCTGATAACTACATACGCCGAATATCATTATTATTTCCCATTAAGGAATCCTTTGTCTGAGCAGCGAAACCCCAGCAGTGTTTATTAGAGAAGCGGAACATTGCACGAGAAACACGAGGAAGCGCAATTATTAGATCGGAGCTTTCAGAACCCCTCAAAGGACCGCCAAGATTTGCCCAAAATGCCAACGCGAATTACGCCTCTAATACTTCAACTTCCAGGGAGCAGGTAATCATTTTCATGAGAAAAATGAAGGATTTGAAGCCTGAATATACATTAGCATGCAGGCCTACTTCCAGGCAACGTTAAGGAGAAACTGAGGACACATTCCTCATCGAAGACATTGGCGCATCGGGATGCCAACGCCTGGCAAAATCGTTTAATTAAATTTATATCGGGTCTGCGGGGTTGTAATTACAGCTTCAGCAGCAGAGATTCGTTGATTAGATTAAAAAGAGAAGAAAAAAAGCCAGAGAAATGCAATCAGAAAATGATTAAAAAATTAACACGGATCTTCAGTTTGCGATGAAATGGCCATGGGCGAGACTGCTATAATCCTCACGGACGAAGTTCCTCTATTGGAACTTGGACTGGATTCTGGGACTGGGGACTGGATTCGACTAAAGCTGCATTGCTCCAACGCCATTTTATGTTTTGTTCTAGTTTCGATCAAAGTTTTGTCCTAGTTGGAGGCATTTGAAATTCCCAAAGCGGGTGGGAATGTCATTATACATGTCACTATGTGTAACTATAACCCTCAAAGACAATACCAACTCTTCGCATACTTCATCTTCTCAACTCAGGAAGCTTCAAAAATACATATAATCCAAAAGTAAAACTGCAATTCTAGTTGAAACAATTGTCATATGTTACATCGGACATTTTAAACGATAGTGTAGTTAAGTCAAATTTGCCACTTTGGCATTGTTTATGACGCATAACATTGCTGCTCCAGAGCAGTTGAAAAGCTGGTCATCTTATACCCTTCAACTGCCATACTGGTGAAAAAACCCAAATACCTTACTAATTACACCACCTATTCACAACCAAGGAGTAGTTTTCATGATCGTTACGTGAAAACTTGCCATTTTGCAGGATACTGTAAGTGGCTTATACAATAGACATTTTCTTTATTCTGGTAGAAACATTCTCTGATTGTCTCGTGCTGAAGAGGTCTTGATGCCATTCGACATCCATGGCACGTTGTTAACGAATTTATGCATGACAAAGTTCCTCTATACATGTACTTTGTTGACCACCTTGAAGAGGGATTGACACTCCACAGTCTGCCTTCATGTGCCTTTAGGCCACGGATGGCCGCTCGAAGAAACAAGTACAAGCTGTAGTTCTGTTCGGTAACGACGCTTCGAGCAAGGCCAGAAACAAAACTCCAGTACAAAATCAAAATTTAAAAGAAAGAAAGCTGGCAGTTTACAAAACCGTATTCTTTTCCGATCCATTTGTTTGGAGAAAAAAAGCCACGCAGCGCACCAGAGAGTCCTCGCAACTCTCCAGCGACTTCGGTTTATTTTATTTTCTCCTTAACGCCCAAAGCGTAAATCAGCATTTATATAAGCTAGAAGCCCTGGTCTGGCTACGGCAATTTCGTCGAAAATTGCCGTTATCGCCTATCTCGGTAATCGCCTCCGAAAACCAGTTTCGGAACGACGCGACATCAGATAAGTCTCTTGTCAACGCCGAAAAACATCCAATAAAAAACAAGAGCAACATGGCCGTAAAACAGAGGAAAACCGAAATCACCGACATTTATAAATAAATGGAAGGCTTTTTAAAGAAAAAAAAAACGAATCCCAGAGACTCACCTCGGGTCCAATCGTATAGTTCTGGGAAAAACTCGGTATCGGACAAACGATAATGGACGAGTGAAACCTATTCCCAATTGGCCGTATATGCCCACGTGGGAGGCGAGACGCGCCGCCAGGGGGGATCTTCGCGGGTTTCCGGGAAATTTCCCCTTCAAGAACATTGCCTGTTAGAAAATCCCCAAATGCAGATCGTATCAATCACGCGCGATTAGAAGCTGGCAAGTCGAGCGCTCAAACTGCGTAAAGTGCGCGTTTTATGGGCTGGAGCAACCATTGGTCGCTGGGAAGAGCTATGGCGCTTCATCACGTCATAAATCAAGAAGTTTAAAAAAAAAACGAAAAGAACGCTGGAGACCAAAACCACATTAAAAGATTTTTTTCCCAGAAAGGGGAGTTTCATAGAAGAGGTCACTTAAAAAAAAGTGGCAAGTGTGCCGTGAATGAACAAAATGTGGCCAAAACCATCTTCACTGGCCAAAGTTGACCAGCAACCAGAAATGGTTCTAGCTCGCCATGATGACCACTGGGCACTTCGGCGGTTTAACTATATATTCGACAGTTTGATTAAAAACATTTTTACGATGCATTGACTTCAATGCGTTGTCTGACAGGAATTGTGCACTATTTTTACACTCTGACCTGCCCTTGTTGCGAACTGAGTAAGCAAAATTAGACTACAGTGCGTGACACATTTCATTGGCTAAATCTCAGACGGTACCGTGCGAATAAGCCACACGTGCAATCACGTGACATTTTCATCAACTCATCAAGACTTAGGTTTAATACCCTGAATATTTGAAAACAATTAAGCATCACTTGCTACCGTTATGGTCATGAAATTTCCATATGGTCCATTTATGTCAACTTTGTGATTACAGTTTTATTTTATCCAGAGATATTGTAGCCTAAAGTAGGTTTCCTGTTTGAGGGCACTTAAAACAAAGAAAGAATATTAAAAACTGTCTTCAAAACTTAAATCAGAAAACGAATCAAACTTCAATGCAGAACTTACTTGTTTGCCAAATTAGAGACAAACCAACAAATGAAACTAAAGTCGCGTTGAAACATTTTTTTCAGAACAATTTTTTCCAAAGCTTGGAAACTATATCACTTAAAACGAACCTCAGTTATACAGCTGGCCCCAGTGACGTGCAATTCATACGAACAGCGGTCAGCGCGTTGGTCAGTTGATGAGACGTGGGTGTGGCGACAAGTGGTCAACGTTGCAAAGTGCCCTGTCACCGAGAAGTCATTTAACAACTGAAACGTCCACTGTGTATACGTGTGGTCAGCAAGCTTCGCTAAGACCTGCACGGGGTGCATTATTTCATATAATAATATATAACGAACACGCATTGTCGTTGTCATGATTTCGGCTAAGAAATCGATTTCCGAAGATTCCCCGAGAGACGATAGGGGGAGCGCATCGTGAATATTCATAAAGTGTTTTCCTAACAAGAGCAGCCTGGTCATTTTTTTCCCTTTGACCATCATTTTTCTTCATGATCTTTCTCGATTTTGAATAAGACCAACCACCCTGGGTGTCCATTGTAATCAATTCCGTTACTAGGGGGTGCTCGTAAAAAGGCATTACGCGAACAGCATAACCAAACCGGACAAAAGTTATGTCCAGCTCAGCACTCGCTGACCACGCACTTTTGGCTTCATCAGGAGATGCCCGGCGAGCACGCATTCTGATAAATATGCCTGCGAGGCTAGTCCTAATCTGAGAGCAGAAACGTTGACCACTGGACATGTATACTGTACATCTTATAGACGAAATACAAAAACCAGAGGGGTCAAGAGGGGAGAACTGACCATGCAAGAGGAAATGAAAGACATCTTTAACATTTTATCGGAATCCTCAATTTAATGAAAGCTGTGGATACACGAGTCTCGTGTCAGTGAAATCGGAAGCAAAATTAAACGGATTTTTGGGGAAATTCAAAAAGTTGTCTTCAATACTTTGCCACAGAGGTGCCATCTAGCGGGCTAAGAAGCAAAGTTATTACCTACTCTAATCTTTGCAGATCAACAATAATACTTATCTCCGGAGAAATTATGCATTATTCAGTCTTCATTAAATTAAATCTAACATTATGCTCCACAATAAATACCGTATTTAATGGAAACATATAATAAACTATAATTAAAATAAAGAATTTATAAGATGTTTCCATGGTTGCATACTTACATAAATAGGATGGGACATCGTTTACAAAATTAAGTAATTACAGTATACGCATATCAGCGGCTTACCTAGATAAAAAAAGAAAAATCAATGAGTCACGAGTTTAAACTATGCATATTTCTACATAAATGTACTAAAAACAACCTGAAAGCCATTAATTAAAATATTGTTTTACTTTATTATTGTTAGCTGCAACATACTGTTATAAAAAATTGCGCATTGAGTAGGATACGTAAAAAAAACAAAAAATACCACTGAAGCGTTTTCATTATACAGTCTTTTTCTGGATATTTGCAACTCCAACAGAATAACTGAAAATAAACAGACCCAAACGTTATTCAGAAAGAATCAACGTCTTGGTTTTCTCAAATCGGCTCAGTCAGGTTTTTAATACCGCAAGCTATTCGTGTCAGTATACTTAAATCGCTGAGATTCATTAATATTCATTGACAAAAAATCAATATCTTCGAAGGTGAAATCTTGAGCATAAATAATGAACATGCATCATTGAAAGCGTTTTCCTCGTTTAGTACTCCGAAAGTTCTTTATCAGTTGAGACATGTTCAAATTGTTTTTTTTTCCTTTAATAAAAAAAAATATTTTCAATTTTTTTCCAGAGCAATCAAGCTGTCATGTTAACCAACTGAAATTCATATACTTTCCAAAACAATATGGCTTGAATTCAGTTTACTTCAATTTTTTTTTAAACTATGATTTTACCATGTTAGAAACTTTAACATGCTAGGTAGCAAAAGTGGCGGAAAGCAGTACAAAATTTGAAATCTTAGAACGCCCAAGCGGGTAGGCAATCACTTACAGCACTAAAGCCGTGCATGATTGCCTATCTTCAGGGTTCGCTGATTTGTAGCTGCATTGATTTCGTAACATTTATTTCGTCTTACATACACACTTACTTGGCCTAAATTGTGTCTATTCAAGTATTTTTCTGACTTTGAGCTAAACTGAATTTTAGTCCAAAAAAAATATAACGTGCATATTTTTTAACTAAGTCGAGGTCAAGATACATGTAATTTCAATATGTCTTTTACACCACGTTCGGCATCCGAAATATTAAATACAGTCGAACCATGTTAAGACGAATCTCAATTGATGTCAAAAATTGTTCGTTAAAACCGCGCAGTTCGTATTATCAGAAGTTCCATTAATAGTTTGGATTAACTCCTACACCACGTACATGTATATGAATGCCAAGGTGCTGAAACTTATCAACTTGTCAAAGGTTTCTTTTGAAGTAAGAAAAGCGCGAAAGCCTGGGAACTCAAATTCATTCCTTTCATCTGAAAATTTGTATTATCCAAATTCGGAATTCTAAGTTCCCCCAGCAATTTCAAATTCTACTTCTCTGACTTCTCCAGGTTCTTAAACAAATTTCCCGGACAAATTTTACATATGCCAATGTTGTCCACGATTTTGCAATAGCTATACGGGACAATATTCAATATTTTGCCAAATCTAATAATGACAATCGTGAAAACGTTTCAAAATTAACATAGAATTTTTTTTACAAAAGTAGCATGGAGAAATTTTGAACATTCTAAAAATCGGTATTCGATACATGTTGAAAGTTATGCAAATTTGTAAGCTACACGAAAAGATTGGAAATTTGGAAAATTTAAACCCAGAAAAAGTTGAGGATGTAAAAAAATTCTAACCTATTACAAGGATAAATTTGCAAAATTGTCAACAGTTTTTAATGACAAATTGGCAAATTTTCTGTCTGAAAATGTGGAAAATTGAGCAAGTTTGTCTTCCTAAACTGCTGAAAATTGTGAAAATTTAACCTTGAAATAGGCTAACAAAAATTAAACTGTCCTATTTTGCAAGTTTGTCTTCAAAAAACGTGGACATGTTTGAAATCTGTCCTCGGAAACTGTTAAAAACTTGCCAATTAAAAACTGTTGACAATTTTGAAAATTTATCCTTGTAATAGGTTAGAATTTTTCTACATACAGTATGTCATAACCACAGAAGCGTTGATTTTGGATTGTGACAACATTAAAACATTGAATTTCCCTGAAGTTTTAAAAATAAGTCATTATTCCCTGATTTTTCAAGACATTTTCAAGTTCCCTGACTTTTCCAGGTCTGGGGGTGCCCGGAATTAAACTTATTCGTTTATTCCAAAATAGGACGGGAACTAGAAATGAGTTCGTACTTAACGAGGTTCCATTGCATTTCAGGTAAAGTCCGCGTGGTTCTCTGCAAGAAAGCCTTTGTGTCTAAGGATGAAAATGGGAGTGAAATATCTGTCTTAATCCAATCAGGTAAGTAATTGAAATGGAGGCAATCGACTTTCTCAACGGCTTTAATCACCGTTGCAATTTGTCCGATCGCATCGCAGTGCTTCTGGCTTACGGTCGCACGATCGTTACGGCCGATATTAACGAGTGTGGCGACACAGTCGCCAGCGACGACGAAAATGGAGGGAAGCCGAGCAACTTTAGTGCAATTTTGCGAGACAATGTCCTCGACAACAAAAACTGCACAATGAGAACGGCAATACTTAAAGACGGTTAAATGAAATCGATACGAGAAAAGAGGCAACCAGCCAAATAAAAGCCAAATTAAGCCAGGATGCGCCTGCCTCTTAAGGGAAATCCCCTTCTGGAGTCCATCTTCTAGAGCCGATGAAAAACCTTACAAATGCCCCCTTGTTGTGTGCCGACACAATGCAGCACTCCACCAAAACAATAGTCGCGTTCGAAATGCACTGCCTCCTGGTGGTCAAACCTTAAAAGGCAATTTCTATTGCTCACGCACGGTCTAAATGTTCAAAGTCTTCAGCAAAATATCTATACATGTACTGTATATATAAAGAAGAAACGTATGTCTGTATATTTGTGGCTTAGTGGGCGAAAAGTTGTTCCATGAAGCGCCTTTGCTGAAGTGGTATGTGGCGCTTTCAGCAAGGGGGCGCTGCGGTCATGATTCGTTCATTACACCTACTTCGTCGCTTCGGACAGGGAGTTGGCATCGCTATCTGTAAGTACAGCCCGGGCAAAGCTGGGCCTTCCAGCTATAGTGATCAATAATAAGTGAAAACCGAACATAAGTATGGGCTTTTGCTCAAGAGTCGATAAATGAAGCATGTGCAACTGCTCCATGCATTACTTGCGTAAACGTCTTTAATCGCAGTCAAAAGTTGGAGCAAAAGCAGTTAATTCAATGATCAACTTTAAGATGAATTCAAAATATATATGTCACGGTTTTCCTGATTCAGAATTCGGAAGTTAGGAGAGGAGTAAATGTGAACAAAATCGAGCAAAAGGTTGTATCATAACTTGTCTTAATTAAGTTCGGCACCAAAAATTCGAAAACAACATTTTTAATCAAATTGTTCAGATTAAAAAACCGAGCAAAACTATAAATACTGAAATTAAAATGTTCAAGCAAAACAAATTTAACGCAATTTTACGATGCATTAGGGATACTCAGACAGAAGCCTTGAGAATTGCACTTTGGCAGTCGAAGTCTTGCGAGTAAAAAAAAATACATTAATTGGTTTGTAAACAGCGATAACCTTGAGTGCATTTTGTACACGTGACTTCACGACTGCAAAAGTGCGATTCGCAAAGTTTCTGTCCGAGTACTGTACCTTTGTCCTCTACAGGTACAACAACAAAAAAACTGCACGATAAGAAAGGTAATACCTATAAGCGTGGTTAAATGAAATCGATATACTGAAAAATCAAGAGTGTGAATTAAGACGGATTTTGGGACACATTCCAGCAACCCTTTACAAATTGTTAAGTTTTAAGACTTTGGAAAAGAAAAAAGAAAAAGGACACTTAAGGCTATTAGAGGGATATACGGAATGATATTTCAGCAACAACTCAAGTAGGTCTTCACTGCAGCACTTACGAGTTAAAGTAATGACTTTTGGCACGCTTATACGCACAGAATGTTCCCAATTTCTCTGAGTTTGCGCGCTGACCCGATTTCCTCAACAACACAAAAAATACAGCAAGTTGCACCAAACTCCTATTAAATTAATCGCAAATTTCCTCGCATTTAGTTTATCAATATTAAAGCCCAAAAATAATAACCTTTTCAAAATATTTCAAAACAATTAAGAGGCAAATCAAAAGTCGTCAATGACCGTATAATTGGAGTTTGTGCAACCCACACCACCAAACAAGAAAAACCCCACTGATTGTTATTTACACAAGACTGAATAAATGAATAGAACAGTTTTAACAATAAGGTACTGAAATTCCATTTAGGCAGTGAGGAACTGCCACTCTGAATAACAATGCGATCAATTTATTTGTCAATTTTCGTTGACAATCCCATCGAGAATATAGACACACAACCAGGGGCCTAAGATAAAAAACAACGTTGCGAAGTTTTCCATTTTGTATTGAATAGTTTTGGGGGGAACATCATCCTTGTATATCAACAGAAAAGCAATGCTATTATGATTACATTATTTACTTTATAAGGAGAAAAAAATTGTTTTCTCGGGAAAAAAGAAGTAGAAGCGAATCCTCTAAATGGAAATGGGTCTATACACGAGCAAACCCCGAAATAAAGCTAGTCCAAGCGAACTAATGGAAAAACATAAGAGGAAAACAATCGAGGAAATTCCCAAAGAAAATTGATTCTGTCGGTTTGGGTTAAGTGGGTACATGCATGTAGAAATACAATAAGAAATGTGGGGGGCTTTATTGATATACATGCATATGCGAGTGACGTCATCCCCTAAGGGGAAAACGCTTTCCTAGATAATGACAAAACTGATATGAATAGAAAAATTGAAATCTGGCTACGAGATCAATAATATTTCGGAAACTGCCTGGGTTAAAAAGGAATATAAGCGTTGAGGTTGTTCTTCTATTACGTGGTATTTAATATAAACTATGAAGATGCGCATGCATTTAGAAAAAAAATTGTATTAGTATAAAATTGAATTTCTGATATTGAATTTAAACAAGCGTTAATAGGGGTTGTGCTGTCACATAGATTTATAGAGTACTAAACCAGTGAATAAAATGGATATAAATTTAGATAAGATTACTTTAAACAGTATAAAAAAGGATTTCTGAAACTGCTTGAGTGAAGAAAGGAACATACTGTAAGTGTTAATTGAAGTTGTATAGATTTTTAGACTATAAAACCAGTGAAGAAAATAAAAGGGACATGAATTTAGAAAAAAAAATTATTTTAGTATAAAAAAGAATTTCAGAAACTGAGTTAAAAAGGAACACAAGCGTTAATTGAGGTTGTGCTTCTATTACATAGATTTATAGACTATTAAACCAGAGATGAAAATGGACATGGGTTTAGAAAAGATTCTTTTAAATAGTATTTAATAGCATTTCTGAAACGGTTTGTGTTAAAAAAAAAAAAGGATCATAAGCGTTAATTGAGGTTGTGCTTCTATCACATAGATTTATAGACTATTAAACCTGCAGAAAAGGAAATGGACATACGTTTAGAAAATATATATCCAGCGCAACCGTCCAGCTAGTACAAGATATGTCATAGATCTGAACGCTTATACGTTTCTTTTTAACTCAAACAATTTCCGAAATTATATTTCAATCTGCTAATCTTTTAAGCAGGTTTATTTATGAATAAAAATCATTCCTCAATGCTTAAATGCACATCGGTGAAGCAATTGCCAAAACGTTTATAATAATCTTTTTCCGAATAACAAACATTCAAATCATATTTGGAAATTCATGCATTTAGATATCGATTAAAACAGATAAAACTTATACATCTCAAATGCACTAGTTCGCAATGTCCGCCAGCGCCCCCTACGAGTATTTTTAGCATCCGACAATGATAGAGATTTTCGCCTAAGGTCGCACGGAACTTATTGCATTTTGTGCATTCCATAAACAACCGAAAAAAATGGTTAAATAGGGAGAAAAAGTTTAGTTTTATCCCAGAGATACACAAGAGGCAAATCTCACGCGAGAAAATATAGATTCAAAATATCAAAAAATCAATATATTTCTTCTGGGAGAAGATGAAACGCCGGTTGCAAATCGATTTCAAAGTACAAAAGGTTTCGATCACGTTTCAGCTGGCAAAGTGGTCCCACAGGCCTAAGTCATTTTGGGAACGCAGCTGTTGACTGCGGATCCAAAAAACGCCAAAACCAAGGGGCTTCCGACGACGGCAGCGCCACCGGGCGGCAACCTGCAGGGCCAAAACCCATTTGCTTCTCGCACCTATTTTTTATTACTCATTCTGGCGGATGTACATGACATAATGTAGGCCTTTTCACTTTGATGTAGTGCGCGCGGCGCGCTGAATTTTGATCGGATGAAGCGCGGGGATTGGTGGGAGTACATCGAGCGCGGGTGATGAAACCCGGGAAGATGTTCACCGGAAATCAATAAGGCAGATAACGCGCCGGGTTAGAACCAATCCACTCTGAATGTTTGGATATTTTTTCGGGGAAAAAATATTCGAAAAAGTTGAAGCAGAAGATGAAAAATATGAAATTATCTGAGCATGCTTGTTGAACAGGAGTCCCATCATGAGGGCACCCCCCACTTTAGAACTGACCCAACTCAAAACTTAATTTTCATTATGAGATTAAAAATCTTTTAAACTAGCATTCATTGAATGAACTATATGGTAAAAAATAGTGGCATTATAACTGTCCTTTAGCCGAAATTAGGACAAGCTGATTACACGAAGTGTCCATTTTACTAAATATAGAGCCCATTTTCCTCTGTTCAATAGCCTTAAAACCAGAAATTGAATTTTCTTTTTTTTTTTAAGTTGTGTCACTTCTGAGGTGTGGCTGCGATTTGCTGAAAACGATATGACGGTTTATAGTAAAAAAATAGGATAGCTAAAAATGAGACATTGAGGATGAAGCGCACTATTGTTATGAGGTATAGTTGTCCATTCTCTACTGGGACTTTCAGAAGATACTGTACACTGTAGTTTTAGGCATAAAAATAACTACTGTATATTTGATTTGTGATTCCTTCTGAAGACAACGAAGGGGAAATTTCGCATTTTGATTTTAAATTTCTGACTGGTTAACTTTAAATTTTTTTTTTTTTAAAAAAAAGTCATTTTTACCTGTTGTATATATTCCAAACAAAAATAAGTTTTAGTGAATTTGAATTTATAAAATGTCCCATTATTAGTTAATCCCCTTACATGTAGGGGATCCAGTTTATCCTTAAACTGGTTAGGAATTGTATTTTCTAAGAAAGTTCTGGAATAATCTATAATATGGTTAATGAAAGCAACCATCTTGTTTGAAAATCAACGAGTGGAACATTAGTTTCCAAATAACTTCCAAAGTAATCCGTTCGCTAGTTCCACGGACATAAAACACGTGACCGTTGACCTATTGTTATCTGACTATTCCGATATTCGCTACAAGAACTGTAGAAAAATACACGATGTGTCATCGATGCAAAACAGATGGCTGGATATCATGGTTCAAGTAAAGGAAACAATGTCCTCAAAGGTAATGATATTTACATTACCAATAAAAAGCATCGATGAAAACGAGGTATTCAGGAACTGAAAGCTTGGAACAAGAGCGTTGCAGCAACGGCGCTCTGGTTAAAAGATCTAATAGGAACGGAAGTATCTCATCTGTACACGCGTATTTTTCTTGTGTTTGTCCACTATCTCACCATCTCGTTTTCATCATCTTTCGAGTCCTTTTGTTGTCCGTCTTCAGTTTCATCAAAGCCCAGCCATCATTCCAGCGTGTCCAGTGCACGGTGACGTCCATTGGTCAGTTGGCTATTTTCTTTTTTTTTTCTTTCGCCACTTGAATGAATTTTCTGTATGAGAGTGGATGGGATCGGAATTCTTAACATGAAACGAGAATGAAGCTGTTGAAAAGGAGCGAGACGAAGATGAAACTGAAGATGGCACTGGTGGAGAATTTTTTTTTATTTTCGCTTGACCAGCCAATTGGCATTCTAAGTCCTTCGCTGACCATTGTCCAGATACATAAAGAAAGACGCGTGGACAGTACAGTGTGAAATTTGCGATTCATCAGATTCGAAGCACGAACGCTTTGAGAATTTAAAAGCTGACCATCGCGTTGGTCACTTGTCAGTGGTGAGCTGACACAAACCCTTACACGATTGGCTAATGTGTACTGGGAATACAGCGCTCACGAGCGGCTGCAGATGGGATTGAGGTTGGGGTCTGATGGCCAGTTGGTCAGTTCTCTCATGTGAGTGCATGGTTCGTACAGCGTCCAATGTGAAGACTACTGGACGCTTGTCTGTGGACAACATGGATTGTGCAAGTTCTGATTATTGGAATTGCTGACAAGAATCTACTTGCAATCATCATAATGTGCAGTGCAACAACATTCAGAAAGAACTCGCTTAATACGAATTTTGAAAGTACGAACTCATTTACAGTCCTCGTAACGTCCTTGGGAATGGACGAACACTGTTAATTTCCTCGTTTAAGACGAATTCCGAATTCGGAAACTACAAATGTTCGGCTAAAACGAATACATTTTTCGAGTTTCTAAGAATTCTCGCTATATTACGATAAAACGAACTTAAGGCAATCGAGTTTTAGGATATCGTTTTTCTGAACAAGGCTAACGCTATGTAATGTCACGTGACTTCGTGTATGCACATGCGCAGACTGTCGTTGCAATAACGTAGAGGAATTAACGCATAACGTAATAACGTTAACGATTTTCAGGAAAACGATATTCTAAAACTCCCGATTAAGAACAAAACGGTAGGCCTACGTCAAAAAATGGGAATTCCCCGACAAACGTTGTACCACCATCCTATATCCATATACTGTATCTGGGGTAGGATTTCATCCAAATTTCGATGAAACCTTTGTTCTTATTGTTGAAGTCATGTATTCTCTGAATTCTGATAATACGAACTACGGCTTAACTGAACGAATTTTGACATCCCTTGAGTTTGGTAGGCCTACTAACTAGGTTCGACTGTATGTACATTAAGAAATAAGGAAGTAATGAAATGATTTCAATTACATAAATTGAAATCAAAATTAATTAAAGAAAATCCTGTTTCGTAATAATATAAGAATTCATAAATTACAAAATTGTTAGGAAACTTTTTGGAAAGAACTGGTATATAAGATCTGTCGTCTGCTATTAAAGTTTCTTTTCAATCGCATGATAAATTACAGTGTTAAAATGCGCATGTCCAAGAATGTTCTCAAGTACTGTACCCAAAATACCCAGGATAAAAATTGCCCAAAGTTTTATCCTGGATGTGAGAGAGATAAAAATGATCGTGAATCTATGACAGTAAATTGAGCTTCGAAGAAAATTGGGTTACATTTCCCAGCTCAACTTTGGCAAGTTTCAATTCAATTTCGCCATATTTTCCCGTTGCTTCCGGCGCATAAATCTACAGCTGGGGTCGTAAACTTTTTAAAAAACTTTACGATCGAAAAACAATAGCGAATCTCGCCTCTGCCTCTTTCGCTATTCAATTTTTATGGGAAAAAATATAAAAGTTGAAAAGATCAATGTCCGATTTTTGTGCTTGACCAGCATGCGCGCCGTCCGAGCAAATACGAGGGCCCTTCGCCTTTTATGAGGGTCCCTGGGGGCATCAACTCGGTTGGCCTGAACGTTTCATTGCCCAAGAGGCAAATGCATCTTTAACGCAAATGCACCTTGAGTGATGCTTCTTCACCAATCGATAAAGGAGCATTTCTTGATGGATTTCTAGTGTTTCTAAATATACGCTGTCTATGACGTCACTGTTGACAACAAGCGTCTCGGTCGACTCAGCCAGCAAATCGGTACAATAAACTCATTGAGAAAGTCAACAACCAACATTTTCGACTTTTCGAACATTGAGTGGTGACCGAGAGTAGCCTAATCAGATTATGACGTCAACGAACAAATTCACCGAACAGAAGACAACTTTGCACAATGTTAACAGGTTGGGTTGTCACCTAGAACTCTTCCCTAAATGACGTCATTGCCAATTTGCAAGAGGAATGCATTATACTGTATCCCATCTTTATAACGGTTTGATAACACTTGCATAAACTAATCCCTAATGATGATTACATTGGCGAAGTGCAGCAAGAAGTCAGAACCCTCCGTTAAATGACGCCTCAGAAGCTTTACAACAGAAACCCTCGAAAATGGCGACGTGAGTGGCTTCTTCCTAAAGGATCCGGAAGACATACTGTAGCACAATTCTGGAAAATCGACAATGTGATGTTGCAGTATTAAGAGGTCCGCTACAATCTCTAAAGTTATATCAATCTATCACTGATACATCTAATGAAATAAAATATATTTTGAGATTCTGTTTTGAATGACGTCATGTTTGCAGTTCGTCGAATGGAAAATGTACTGTTGCCACAGGAAGCCGTTTTACTGAATCAGGAATCAAAATCGTTATATTTACCATAGCGAAAACCCCCATTTAGTCCAAACCCAGAAGTTACGAAGAATGCTTCACAGATGGCGCTTGAAATTTCAAACGGTGTACCAAATCATTAGCAGGACAGACTTCTATTAACCAGAACCAACATTTTATTAAGTACTCATCGTTTCGGCAAATTTGCCTTTATCAGGAATAAGCTCGCAGGTTCAATTGTTTGAACATATATATATTTTTTTATGTTTCTGCTCCTCCAAAATGTGCAAAACACATCATACAGTAATTGTAGTTCATTGTTTAAAATCGTAATAGTGAGCTTTCTCATACACACTAAGATTAACAAAGATTGAAATCTTCA